>JAXCGZ010005679.1:215000-249947 GCA_037179515.1 Halocaridina rubra
TAATAATAATAATAATAATAATAATAATAATAATAATAATAATAATAATAATAATGATAAAGGGAGATTTTCAATATTCATGATAAGAGATGGAGGTCACCGGTATCATGAGTAGGCACTGCTAGCGTCAGCACACCAATGCCTATAAAATTCCTCGATTATAAATCCTCTATCCTGTACTGCCTTTATCATGGTCTTTATCATTCTGCCCCTTTCACTAAAAGAAAATTCATTTGAAGTGACTATGCTCATAAAATTTATCTTAAGTGGTAATTCTCGTATGTAGTGATAACATTTAATAACTATATCGATTACTGTAGCTGTCCGCCTCTACACTTTTAACAACAGTACTTCTTCGATTTTTATATTTTGAAGAGGTGCCGTTAAAAGGGCCGCCTCTTCATGATCACTTTGTTTACATCCTTTGAAAGGACTCACAGTCTCGGTTATGCGGACGTCGGGATGAAGATACAGAGGAAATAGTGAACCGAGGCAGATAACAAGAAAGGGAGGAACTGGGAGAGAAGCAACTGTGAGAAGAGGAGAGAAGTGTAGTTAGTGGTAATGATCTCAGCAAGTTTCATGGATACCATCTCTTGACAGCAAGCCCGACCCATGATGGGGGTTCAAGTGCAGTCTGTCAGTCTGCTTCTTGGCAGTGTGGTTGGAGGTTGGGGGTGGCACGCGTTCTTCAATAAGTTAGAAACGGGTTGTTTTATATATAGAGTCTACTGACTTAAGGTTTAATAATAAATATCGATTAACTAGATATTCATGCATGTATTTGTCGACTTTCAGATTATGTTATTTTGTATGTCAGGGTAATATTATAATTTATGAATAGAAGTATGTATATACTCTCAATGTGGGTAGAATTTATGGTGCTATTAGGATGGAGTAAATGTAGCCCTGTCGCGGTTTATGTAGGAATGATAATATCTATCTATCTATCTGTCTATCTATAGACAGATAGATAGATAGCTATTCAGATTTAGATAACACAAACACATACGTACGTACCCGCACATACACACACACATTATCAATTACAATAATCATCATACGTGTCACCATGAATTCCCAACTAGGGAGGGAGGTGGGCGCAAACAGATTGGTGCTGAGGAATAAAGGCTGGATGCCCTTTCTAACGTCCCCATGTGGGCTCGATAGCGGTTCTTCCAAATACCAAGTGGAGTATATTAACTACTAGGCTGCAGCGGTCCCATGATAATAGTCGTATGACGAACATTATCTAGTATATATATTAATTCGTATAATTAAAGGGGTATGTCTTAATAAGCAAGTTGAATCATATAACTGATTGTGTCTGATTTGTTCATTATTTAGCCTTAGACTTATCCTTATTATACTGTGATGTCTTTCAGGTCTGTTAAGAATAAGAGAGAGCAATGAGAAGAGAGATGATAAAAAGAAAGAAAGAAGAGAGAGAGAGAGAGAGAGAGAGAGAGAGAGAGAGAGAGAGAGAGAGAGAGAGAGAGAGATAAATTAAATAAAATGCTATTATATATATATATATATATATATATATATATATATATATATATATATATATATATATATATATATATATATATATATATATATATATATATATATATATATATATATATATATATATATATATATATATATATATATATATATATAGAGAGAGAGAGAGAGAGAGAGAGAGAGAGAGAGAGAGAGAGAGAGAGAGAGAGAGAGAGAGAGAGAGAGAGAGAGAGAGAGAGAGAGAGAGAGAGAAATTAAATAAAATGCAATTAAAATAGATAGATAGATAGATGAGAGAGAGAGAGAGAGAGAGAGAGAGAGAGAGAGAGAGAGAGAGAGAGAGAGAGAGAGAGAGAGAGAGAGAGAGAACGCGTTATTTAAGTCGGATATGTTTTTCGAACCTTCATAATGGCCTTGAGTAAACTTCGCCTCCTTTGTCTTTCAGATATCACTCAAGGCCACACAAGTGTGTTTGTGTGTATGTATGTGTGTGGTGTGTGTCTTAGACTCCTCCCATAAATGTTGTTATTTGCTTCAAAACACATGAATGGTCTCAGCTCATAACTTGTCCATAAAATTCTCACGTTATCAAGTACATTAGACTTCTGAGCTCATGTACAGCTTCTATCGCAAAAAAGTCCAACACCCATAGTATTAAATACTGCGAATCGCGTTGCATATAGTGTAATCATAATAATAATAATAGTAATAATAATAATAATAATAATAATAATAATTATAATAATAATAATATTAATATTAATAATAATAGTAATGGTAATAATAATAATAATAATTTTGCTTGGTCATGCAAAGACACGGGTTATGTCAAGTGCAGAGAACATGAAGCATTATCTCATATTATACTTATAAATAAACAGGAGGAGGAGGTTTTCTCATCATTTTAAGGAGGGTTTGTCAGTGACCTCTTGACTTAAGCTGCAGAATTAATCAACCAACATCCCACGGGCTCTGAAGTGCAAATCTTATACATGCAAGACACAATTATTATTATTATTATTATTATTATTATTATATTATTATTATTATTATTATTATTATTATTATTATTATTATTATTATTATTATACAGAATATTTATCCATATCTGGCTGTCTATCGGTTATGTCTGTTTGTCTTTCTGTGTATGTATGTATGTATGTATGTATGTATGTATGTATGTATGTATGTATGTATGTATGTATGTATGTATCTAAAAGTATATAATTTTTTTTCTTTGCAGACTTAACAGACCATGCTTTGGCTCCCAGTGGAAGTGGCGTTGGCGCCATATTGGTTCACCTATTTCATCTTCACCTTTTTGATGATTTTGGCCACCTCCTGGTTCATTAAACTACAGAGAAAGGTAGGAATGCCACCCTCTAATTCCCTGCTTGTCGTATGCGACGACTACAGGGATAGGTAATGGAGTGAGGGGGTGGCTGACTATCCCTTTTTAATACTGGTTTTCTCACCTTCTATCAACTAGGAATAGAGTCGAAGCTTAACTGAGACTTTTGTATTAGCTGAGGCCACCCTCCTGCTATCATAATGGAGATGGTGATATTTTGAAAGAAACGAAGTATTCATTATTATTATTATTATTATTATTATTATTATTATTATTATTATTATTATTATTATTATTATTATTATTAGGTATGGATCATGGAACCAATTCCAGGACCGAAAGCCCTCCCCATCCTTGGCAATGCACTTGAGCTGAGGCTGGATAATAAAGGTAATTATGCACATACATGTATGCATGAATGTATGCACATATAAATGCAAACACACACACGTATATATATATATATATATATATATATATATATATATATATATATAAATATATATATATATATATATATATATATATATATATATATATATATATATATATATATATATATATATATATATGACGTCCTTTCCTTTAGTCAAGAGCTAAGTGGTGGTATAATTTGAATAAAGATGTAGGCAAAACACTACGTCTTATTGGAAGCCACTATCTTTACATCTCATATGAGAAGGGTGATGTAATCAGTGTTAACTGAGTAATGAATTAATGGTAGAAAGTTCATCACTATAGAAAGAATAGATTTTTATTGAGTGCAGAGGCCCAGGGCAGGCTATTGCTTGTGTCTATTCTTATTTCTGAGCTCCTGGTGATATAGGTGCCACTTATGGCATCTAATTTTCATAAATGAACTCGCAGTGCCTGTTGACCTGGCAGGGTCTAGGAGATGCCTGACAGACGTGGCATTTGTCTGTCTGCATTCTCCTTTCCACAACCTGGACGTGACTCGGGGAAATCTCCACATTCATCCTCTTGTCACAAGCTATTTGTGTCACCATTGGCTTTACACATTATCCCTGTTAAATTGTCAGGGTCTTGGAGGTGACAAACCGAGGTCGCCACTTCCCCTTCCACATCCTCCACGTGACTAAGTGACACATTTTTTTGACAAGGAAGGAAGAGGGATTGAACTCAAGTTCTTGGGTAACTCACTAGAGTGCAACGCTACATTATATTTATTTATTTATTTATTTGTTTGTTTATTTATTTATTTATTTGTTAATTTGTTTGTTCGTTTGTTTGTTTTTCAGCTTTGTTCCAGAGATTTATGAGTTACTGTGACTATGGAGAAGTGGCTAGGGTCTGGATAGGGCCATATCCATACGTACTCCTCAGCGGTGCAAGGGCTGTTGAGGTAAGAGAGAGAGAGAGAGAGAGAGAGGAGAGAGAGAGAGAGAGAGAGAGAGAGAGAGAGAGAGAGAGAGAGAGAGAGAGAGAGAGAGAGAGAGAGAGAAAATATTCATGTTACGAATTCATTTATATTTATACACTAATGTTGTACCTGGTGATACGGGTAGAATGAATTCTACCTCTGTATCCTATTTTTTCATATTATTATTTTTTTTACTATTATGACACCAGGACAAGCCCCCCCCCCCAAAAAAAAAAAAGAAGAATCTACCTTCATCGAGCCTGGGCACGAAGAAAACCTAATTCCGTAAGAGCCAACTAAAAGGGAATTCCCGCTAATGAAATCTTACTCTAAATTCTCTTGCGTGTCGCAGTTGGCAATTGTTGTCCATTCTAGCAAACAAACATTTATTTCCATTTTTGTACAATGGTTATTCTTCTAAAAGTAAAAGTAACTTATAAGTAGGCATGTCATTGAACTAATAAGTAAGAGGGTAATACATACAATTAATTTAAATGTAGCTTTCCTAGAAAATAATAATGCTGTAATAAAAATGTTAACCATAATGCTAATAATAAAGTAGTAATAATAACACTCGATACAGTATCGTTATTATCGGCATCATCACCATATTTGTTTTCCTTACAATGAGAATAATTTGTTCTTAGAGAACAGAGAAGTCGATATCAGTTTACATATAGAGAGGTTAGCGTTAAGGAAAATTGCATTAAATCGTTAAGTTTATTTTATGTGTGAGCAGCAAATATTTGTCCAAAAGAAAACTATATTGTGTGCCTTTGAAAGCTGTGAAGGAGGATGAATTTTTACGATGCTCTAGAATATTGTTCCAGAGTGTTAGCACTTTAATAGTGATCATCTTTGAACCTGCTTCTGTGTTTGTTCTCTGAATAAACAGCTCACTGGTCTGTCTTGTGTTGGTTCCCCTTATATCCCTGACTGTTTTTAAAGCAAATAGTCAGCTAGGATAATGATGGTCCAAAATTTTGAATACAAAAACATAAAGAGCATAAGCGACCTTGTTTTCTGCCCGCAGCCACCCCAGTGTATTGAGGGCTGGTGTGATTTGGTCATATTTTCTTACTCCTCCCAGGGCAACTCGAGCTACAAAATTAATAAGCTTTTGTATTCTGTTTATCTGAGTCTTAGTGGTAGAGATTCAACCACAGTTATTCGAGTGTAGTCTCAAAATTTTATTTATACGTGACAAGTACATTAATGTTCCTGTAACCTTTTTGCATACTTTATCTATGCATAATCTTCTCAAAGCACCATGTTTCGAGTTATGAGGTATTTGAAACATGGTGTCTTGTGACTTGAATAAGTTCTTAAGTCCTCTCCTATGCTATGCCATAATGATAAGTATTCAGAGATTAATTTTCCCATATATATATATATATATATATATATATATATATATATATATATATATATATATATATATATATATATATATATATATATATATATATATATATATATATATATATATATATATATATATATATATATATATATATATATATATACTTCCCAAACAGCAATGCTCAATAACATCAGCCCATAAGATTCATATTCGATTTGCATAAATGACCTGAACAAATATAATCCTTATACATTTGGGGGGATCTGAATACCATCTTTTAATATTTCCCAGGAAGTCCTCCGAGATTCAAAGATTCTTGACAAAAGTCCAGACTACAATTTTTTACATCCTTGGCTCGGAAAAGGGCTTTTGACCTCAACTGGTAAGTGTTATTTTTGAAAATGTTTTGATCTAAAACAGTCATACCTCTCAACTTTCAGTTGGTTGCTAGACACAGCGTCTGGTTGTCTCCAAATGAGGTGTTTAGTTCAGCTCCCCAGAGTGGGATTGTAGAGACTCTTATTGTCAAAGCCATTTGGAGATGAGAAGTATAGGGTAGTTGTGTTCATATTACCTTGGTACACTACCCATGGTGGCTCGCTCAGCTTCTCTTCGTCAGAACCATTTAGTTATAAGTAGAGAGAAGTAGTGTGATCCATCTCGATAACTTCAATGAGTACACCAATAGATTGTAATGTGTGTGTTGGAATGGTATCTTCGTGAGCTCGTTCTCTGGAAAGGGCTAAAGTACAGAAATAAAAAATTATCTATTTCCTGCTGTCGAAGATACTGTTTCAGCATAGACCCCATTTATCTTTTGGTTTACTCAGTGAATCTAACTAAGCTGGCAAAGAACTAGCGCAGGAGGATTACCAGCACTCTTTCATTCTAACTAAAATAAGAAGCTGTATTAAGAACCTTGATGGCTCGAATTGGGGACTTTTTGGGCGAGAGTCAGGAGCTGTATCTACTGAGCTATTGTTGGTTTGTATGCTATTAGATTCTCATTTTTTTGTCTGAAGGCTTTCACTCTTTCACTAAGGGTTACTAAATTTGACCAGCTCATGCACTTATTTCTGCTGAACACACCCTCCTCTGATCTCTTCTAACTTTTCATATTTTTCATGGCTATGCATTTAAGATGTTCATAATAAATTCTGTTTTTTCATTCATTACGTAAACATTTTACATAACTGAACAGGTCAAAAGTGGCACTCTAGGAGGAAGCTCCTGACCCCAGCCTTCCACTTCAAGATTTTGGAAGATTTTATGGATATTTTTAACAGTCAGAGCTTCAAGATGGTTCAGAAACTCAGAGAAAAAGCCGATGGAACCCAGTTTGACATATTTCCCTACGTCACTCGCTGTACTCTGGACGTTATCTGTGGTGAGTATGTGAACATGACTATGCCTTGCTATTGGGCAGGAAAGTTTTCGAAGGAAACTGGCGAAAGATTATGTACTGATGGACTTATTGTCGAAAAGGTAAAATGTCGAAAAAGATAAAGGTTAGGTTTGGTTAGGCTTAGAGGTCAAGACCTAGGTCCGATTTCTTCAACAGTGTAAACCTAGGATACCGTATTGTTAGTTAGCTAGACACACACAAATGGATTTCATAAACGCATCTGACGCGGTTCTGTGTATGGCTTGGATCCCACATGGGATCCTAGCCACACACACACACACACACACACACACACACACACACACACACACACACACACACACACACACACACACACACACACACACACGCACGCACGCACGCACGCACGCACGCACGCACACACACATATATATATAAAACCAAATAAGCACATTACATATGTGAAGACATGAATCATATTTTACCCCGACCGGGAATTTAACCTAGGACTTATAATTACTAAGTTAAGGTGCTACCAACTACACACCACAGAAGTATTGTTGAGAAAAAAAAGTCTAAAAGACCTTCAAGAATTCAAAGAAGTGTTCATTAGACGATACAGAACACAGGAAGAGATGGGAAAGATAAAAAACTTGTTGGATTCACAACAGTAAGGCAGATATAGTAGCAATTACAGAGACTAAGTTGAGTGAGGACATAAACAGTGTCACAGTTTTTCCTAAGGGCTTCAGAATACTAAGGGTTGAAAGATCTGAGAGGACTGGTGGAGGGATAACACTGCTCATAAGTGAAAGGATTCAAGTTGAAGAAATAAACTTGGCTATAGAAAGTGAGTTCAAGGAATTTCTTGTTGCTCGCATAAATACTGGGTCAGAGAGCATTATAATAACTGTCGAATACAACCCACCAAGGAACCAAAATAGGCTTGAAGTTTATGAGGAAAGTCATATAGGTACTATTGAAGTCATAAACTCAGTTGTTAACATGGCACGGGAAAAAATAATGTAGGATTTTGATTATGGGAGACTTTAATCATAAAGAGATAAATTGGATAAATCTTGACCCACACAGTGGTGATGACTCATTCGGGGCAAGATTCCTAGATTGCGTACAAGGGAATTTCCTACACCAACATGTAATGGAACCAACAAGGGCCATGGGTGGGGATGAGCTATTACTACTTGATCTAGTGTTCACAGATAATGTGTTGGATATTGAAAAAATTTAGTATGAACCACCAATTGGAAAGAGTGACCACTGTGTGTTGTTGATGGAGTATATCATTAAAGATATTCTTCCTGAGAGTAGAGACACTGAGGACATGAGGAGGAACTATCCGAAAGGAGATTACATCAAAATGAATGAGCTTTTTGCAGTTATTGACTGGAGAACCTTATTTTACAACAAATCTGTACAAGAAATGTATGACATCTTTTGTGAGAAATATGGGAAGATAGTAGATTGCTGCATACCTGTCACCAAAGTAGGTGTAATTCATGCCAGAGAGAAATGGTTCGATAATGGGTGTAAAAGAGCTAAGGAGTGGAGAGACAAATGCTGGAAAAGGTATAGTAGGAAAAAAAACATAAATGCCTGGCCAACCTACAAAAGAGCAAGAAATGACTACCTAAGTAAAAGGAGAGAGGCAGAGAGAGATTATGAGAGGGACATCACCAGGAAGGCTAAAGAAAATCCCAAGCTTTTCCACAGCTTTATCAGAGGAAAACTGAAGGTAAAAGAACAGGTTTTAAGGCTAAAGAGAGCGGATGGAAGCATCACTGAGACGGATAAAGAGATCTGCAAAGAATTGAACGAGAAGTTTCAGTCAGTATTTACAGTAGAAAATACCCCACCCCCTCAGATTGCAGAGATAGAAGCTCAAGGGCCGGTATTAGAGAACATCAACCTTACAGCCACAGAGGTATGCAAAGCGCTGATGGATTTAGATGCTCATAAAGCTACAGGTCCTGATGACATATCCCCTCATGTGCTTAAAAAATGCGCAAACACAATATCAGTGGCACTAAGTATCATATTTAAGGAGTCACTAGAGTCGGAGGAGATTCCAAGATGCTGGAAACAAGCAAATGTGATACCTATCTTCAAAAAGGGAAGGAGGGATACGGCTCTGAACTATAGACCAGTTTCCTTGACCAGCATAGTTTGCAAAGTTATGGAGAAACTACTAAGGAAACATATCTCTCTTCATATGGAATCCTTCAACTTTTTGTCAGTGAGGCAACATGGCTTCAGAGAAGGAAGATCAACAGTAACAAACTTATTAGAATTTTATGATGAGGTAAGCCAAATCTTACAGGAAAGAGAGGGCTGGGCAGATTGCATATTCCTAGACTTCCAGAAAGCATTTGACACTGTTCCACATGGGAGACTTATTAGGAAGCTACAATCAATGGCTAGAATAGGTGGAAATGTTTTGGAATGGATAAAAACTTACTTAGAAGGAAGGGAACAGAGGGTTAGAGTAAGACACTCAGTGTCTGAATGGAGAAGAGTTAGTAGTGGAGTTCCACAGGGTTCAGTTTTAGGGCCACTTTTGTTCCTTGTATATATAAATGACCTACCAGAGTCTGTAAATTCATTCATGAATATGTTTGCAGATGATGCAAAGATTGTGAAGAAAGTAAAAAACGAGAACAATGGTAGAGAACTTCAGGAGGATCTAAATAATCTGCATGAGTGGTCAGAAAAGTGGCTAATGAAATTCAATACTTCAAAATGTAAGGTAATGAGAATGGGTACAAGTGCAAGTAGGCCCAAGCTTGACTACTCGGTGGCTGGAGTACAACTTCAAGAGACAGAAAATGAGAGAGATCTAGGAGTAAACATACTGGCAGATTTGTCTCCAGAGATACATATAAATGGCATAGTAAGGGCAGCATATGCATTCTTATCAAATGTAAGGGTAGCCTTCAGGCACATGGACAAGGAAATGTTCAGAAATATTTATGTAACCTATGTGAGGCCAAAACTCGAATATGCAGCCCCCTTTTGGAATCCGCACTTGAAAAAGCACATAGGTAAGCTTGAAAAAGTTCAAAGACATGCCACGAAACTGGTGCCAGAAATACGCAATCTCAGTTATGATGAGAGGCTGAGGGAATTAGACTTAGCATCACTCGAAGCTAGAAGAGTGAGGGGGGATATGGTGACAGTCTTTAAATTCCTTCATGGTTATGATAGAGTGGATAGGGATGGATATTTTGATATGGCTGGCTCTAGAACTAGAGGTCATAGTTTGAAGCTTCGTAAGAAAACTTGTTTGCAGGATGTAAGGAAATACTTTTTCAGTGTAAGAGTAGTTGATAATTGGAATTGGCTAAGCGAGGAGGTAGTTAATGCTATCTCAATCCATAGTTTTAAGGACAGGTATGATAAGTATGACTAAGTATAAAATGGAACCGATGAGGAGACGGGAAGATACGAGCTTTGGGCTCTTTCCCGTAAACACAATTAGGTAATCACAATTAGGTAATCACACACACACACACACACACACACACACACACACACACACACACACACACACACACACACACACACACACACACACACACACACACACACAAATAAGATCTTTGGAGGAAGCAAATAAAGCACAAGGGCAGGAGAGAAAGGAACTAGAAAAAAGAATAAAGAAGCTGGAAGGGGAAAAGAGTCAACTAGAATCTAGAATTTCTAAACAAGAAGATAAAAACAAGCAGCTGAATGACAACCTAAAGGAATTAGATGTTAGTTCACTGCTCTCTTCTGAGAGAGACGAGATTGCTGCTTGGAATGTTCAGATTAAGGAAAACATTGAACAGTTCAGAAAACAGTTCCAGGAGCTGAATATGGAAAATGATGCCATGAAAACGTCCTTTGCTGATGCACTAAAGGGGAATGTGGCAGTAAAAGAGGCTGTAAAGGTGGTGGCACTGGAAAACATACAAACAGTTGACTATAAAGAGACAGTAATCGAAAAAATGAAAGATGTTGTGATGGAAAGGGCAAACCCACTCATCAGACAGGCACTTGATAAGGAGAAGACAGTGGTAATCTCAGGCATAAGTGAATCCCAGGAGCCAACATGGCAGGGGAGACTTGAAGAAAATAAAGCTAACGTTGTAGACCTGATTAGAAAGCTTGGAGTAGTATGTGGTCCTGAGGATATTGTAAACATACACCAACTAGGTAAATATTCGAGGGAAGGAAAGCCGAGACCAACAAAAGTAACCTTTGAGAGAGGGGAGACATGTAGGGAAATATTGTTGAGAAAAAAAAGTCTAAAAGACCTTCAAGAATGCAAAGAAGTGTTCATTAGACGATACAGAACACAGGAAGAGATGGGAAAGATCAAAAACTTGTTGCAAGAGGCAAGAAGGTTAAATGATGAAAGAAATGAAGAAGAGAAGAAAAATTTTTGTTACAGAATACTTCCAGACAAAGGGGAGATAAAGAAGATAATGACAGAAGATCAGGGGATGGGGCCTCATTAAGATTGTTATACACAAATGCTGATGGATTAGCTGGTAAGGCAGTAGAATTAAAAGATAGGATTCACAACAGTAAGGCAGATATAGTAGCAATTACAGAGACTAAGTTGAGTGAGGACATAAACAGTGTCACAGTTTTTCCTAAGGGCTTCAGAATACTAAGGGTCGAAAGATCTGAGAGGACTGGTGGAGGGATAGCACTGCTCATAAGTGAGAGGATTCAAGTTGAAGAAATAAACTTGGCTATAGAAAGTGAGTTCAGGGAATTTCTTGTTGCTCGCATAAATACTGGCTCAGAGAGCATTATAATAACTGTTGTATACAACCCACCAAGGAACCAAAATAGGCTTGAAATTTATGAGGAAAGTCATATAGGTACGATTGAAGTCATAAACTCAGTTGTTAACATGGCACGGGAGAAAAAATGTAGGATTTTGATTATGGGAGACTTTAATCATAAAGAGATAGATTGGATAAATCTTGACCCACACAGTGGTGAGGACTCATTTGGGGCAAGATTCCTAGATTGCGTACAAGGGAATTTCCTACACTAACATGTAATGGAACCAACAAGAGCCAGGGGTGGGGATGAGCCATCACTACTTGATCTAGTGTTCACAGATAATGTGTTGGATATTGAAAATATTGAGTATGAACCACCAATTGGAAAGAGTGACCACTGTGTGTTGTTGATGGAGTATATCATTGAAGACATTCTTCCTGAGAGTAGAGGCACTGAGGACATGAGGAGGAACTATCCGAAAGGAGATTACATCAAAATGAATGAGCTTTTTGCAGTTATTGACTGGAGAACCTTATTTTACAACAAATCTGTACAAGAAATGTATGACATCTTTTGTGAGAAATATGGGAAGATAGTAGATTGCTGCATACCTGTCACCAAAGTAGGTGTAATTCATGCCAGAGAGAAATGGTTCGATAATGGGTGTAAAAGAGCTAAGGAGTGGAGAGACAAATGCTGGAAAAGGTATAGGAGGAGAAAAAACATAAATGCCTGGCAAACCTACAAAAGAGCAAGAAATGACTACCTAAGTAAAAGGAGAGAGGCAGAGAGAGAGTATGAGAGGGACATCACCAGGAAGGCTAAAGAAAATCCCAAGCTTTTCCACAGCTTTATCAGAGGAAAACTGAAGGTAAAAGAACAGGTTTTAAGGCTAAAGAGAGCGGATGGAAGCATCACTGAGACGGACGAAGAGATCTGCAAAGAATTGAACAAGGAGTTTCAGTCTGTATTTACAGTAGAAAATACCCCACCCCCTCAGATTGCAGTGATAGAAGCTCAAGGGCCGGTATTAGAGAACATCAACCTTACAGCCACAGAGGTATGCAAAGCGCTGATGGATTTAGATGTTCATAAAGCTACAGGTCCTGATGACATATCCCCTCATGTGCTTAAAAAATGCGCAAACACAATATCAGTGGCACTAAGTATCATATTTAAGGAGTCACTGGAGTCGGGGGAGATTCCAAGATGCTGGAAACAAGCAAACGTGATACCTATCTTCAAAAAGGGAAGGAGGGATACGGCTCTGAACTATAGACCAGTTTCCTTGACCAGCATAGTTTGCAAAGTTATGGAGAAACTACTAAGGAAACATATCTCTCTTCACTTGGAATCCTTCAACTTTTTGTCAGTGAGGCAACATGGCTTCAGAGAAGGAAGATCAACAGTAACAAACTTATTAGAATTTTATGATGAGGTAAGCCAAATCTTACAGGAAAGAGAGGGCTGGGCAGATTGCATATTCCTAGACTCCCAGAAAGCGTTTGACACTGTTCCACATGGGAGACTTATTAGGAAGCTGCAATCAATGGCTAGAATAGGTGGAAATATCTTGGAATGGATAAAAACTTACTTAGAAGGAAGGGAACAGAGGGTTAGAGTAAGACACTCAGTGTCTGAATGGAGAAGAGTTAGTAGTGGAGTTCCACAGGGTTCAGTTTTAGGGCCACTTTTGTTCCTTGTATATGTAAATGACCTACCAGAGTCTGTAAATTCATTCATGAATATGTTTGCAGATGATGCAAAGATTGTGAAGAAAGTAAAAAACGAGAACAATGGTAGAGAACTTCAGGAGGATCTAAATAATCTGCATGAGTGGTCAGAAAAGTGGCTAATGAAATTCAATACCTCAAAATGTAAGGTAATGAGAATGGGTACAAGTGCAAGAAGGCCCAAGCTTGACTACTCGGTGGCTGGAGTACAACTTCAAGAGACAGAAAATGAGAGAGATCTAGGAGTAAACATACTGGCAGATTTGTCTCCAGAAATACATATAAATGGCGTAGTAAGGGCAGCATATGCATTCTTATCAAATGTAAGGGTAGCCTTCAGGCACATGGACAAGGAAATGTTCAGAAATATTTATGTAACCTATGTGAGGCCAAAACTCGAATATGCAGCCCCCTTTTGGAATCCGCACTTGAAAAAGCACATAGCTAAGCTTGAAAAAGTTCAAAGACATGCCACGAAACTGGTGCCAGAAATACGCAATCTCGGTTATGATGAGAGGCTGAGGGAATTAGACTTGCCATCACTCGAAGCTAGAAGAGTAAGGGGGGATATGGTGACAGTCTTTAAATTCCTTCATGGTTATGATAGAGTGGATAGGGATGGATATTTCGATATGGCTGGCTCTAGAACTAGAGGTCATAGTTTGAAGCTTCGTAAGAAAACTTGTTTGCAGGATGTAAGGAAATACTTTTTCAGTGTAAGAGTAGTTGATAATTGGAATTGGCTAAGCGAGGAGGTAGTTAATGCTATCTCAATCCATAGTTTTAAGGACAGGTACAATAAGTATCACTAAGTCTAAAAATGGAACCGATGAGGAGACGGGAAGATACGAGCTTTGGGCTCTTTCCCGTAAACACAATTAGGTAATCACAATTAGGTAATCACATATATATAAATATATAAAAGCAAATAAGCACATTACATATGTGAAGACATGAATCATATTTTACCCCGACCGGGGCTTTAACCTAGGACTTATAATTACTAAGTCAAGGCGCTACCAACTACACACCACAGAAGGTTAAAAGGAATCCAACCTTATAGCTTATATCTGCTATACTTAGGAATGAACGCATTCTATCTGAATGCCACTATGTTCACATTACAGATTCCCCAGCCTCACTCATGGCTTCATTTTCGCATTTAATTCAATTCCCAATCTCATTCGGGCTATACAATAGCCAAATAAGCACATTACATATGTAAAACATGAAGCATTTTTTATCCCGACCGGGACTTGAACCTAGGACTTATAATTACTAAGTCAAGGCGTTACCAACTACACACCGCAGAAGTTTAAAAGGAATCCAACCTTATAGCTTATCTCTGCTATGCTTAGGAATGAACGCATTCTATCTGAATGCCACTATGTTCATATTACAGATTCTCCAACCTCAAATGAAGCCACGAGTGAGGTTGGGTAATCTGTAATATGAACTTGGTGGCCTTCATATAGAATGCGTTCATTCTTAAGTAAAGCAGATATAAGCTATAAAGTTGGATTCCTTTTAACCTTCTGTGGTGTGTAGTTGGTAGCTCTTTGACTTAGTAATTATAAGTCCTAGGTTCAAGTCCCGGTCGGGGTAAAAAATGATATATATATATATATATACATATATATATATATATATATATATATATATATATATATATATATATATATATATATCTATATATATATATATATATATATATATATATATATATATATATATATATATATATATATATCTCGGGCCTCGGTCTTTCGACACTTAGTAGACAATTGGTGTTAGAACCAGCCTTACTACGTTGGTGCTTTTGCGGCCTTCAGTGGAAAAACCTTCTTTTAAGGAGAGAGAGAGAGAGAGAGAGAGAGAGAGAGAGAGAGAGAGAGAGAGAGAGAGAGAGAGAGAGAGAGAGAGAGAGAGAGAGAGAGAGAGAGAGAGAGAGAGAGAGAGAGAGAGAGAGAGAGAGAGCTAATGATTATAACTTTCTGGTCACTTATCGTAAATTTAAAAAAAAAATTTACGCTATCTGAATGTAGCTTGTTTTATTCCTATAAACAACTTACATATCATTATCTTTCATTCGACCAAAGCAGTCATAATTTCTGATAAAACAATCCTAGACCAATCCTGGGGCAGCGCTGTGGACCTTCAGTCGTGTAAGGATATCATATATTCAGAAAAACTAATGTTGACTTTTTTGTATAAATTGTATTTAACTAACGTACATTCCGTATTTGAAAAATTGGGGGTTTTGTTTCGTTTTCTTCATTACTTTTCCTCATTGCAGTTACTTAAAATTTACAAAGGTCTTATCCACCCCTGCTTAGAATACTGCTAATGCATCTGGGGTGCTTCTTCCTTTACTTATCTTCTTGATAGGGTTGAATCTAAGGCAGTCAGACTCATTAATGCTCCTTATCTTACTTCTAACCTGGATTCTCTCTCTCTCTTCGCCGTAAGCGTATCTTCCCTTTCGCTTTTCTATCGCTACTACTTCCATCGCTGCTCTGATGAGTTGGCGAGTTGCATCCCTCCTCCACTGCCGAGGCCGTGTAACACTCGCCAAGTGGCCTCATCTCACAGGTACTGCGTGGAGATTTGTAGCTCGCGGATTGGTCGGTGCAGTGACTGCTTCTTCCCATCTACCTCCAGACTCAGGAACTCTCTTCCTCCTTTTGTCTTTCCTAATTCTTATGACCTTTCATCCTTCAAAAAGCAGATCTATCGTCAGCTCAGAGCCTAGTCATCCATATCTCTGGGTCCTCTGTACTTTGACTGTTTTTTTCTGTCTGTCGGTTTCCTTTGTGTGACATTACCTCATCTCTGCCTTGCCCTTAACCTTTTTCTTTGCCTTCGTCTTGGTATTTTCTCGTGCCCGGGCCTTTATTGATGAGGGCAGTTTCTGCCTGTCCCGGTGTCACACTCTTAAAAAAAAAAAAACTACTCCTCTCAATAACATTAATAATCTTTCAAAATTTCGGAATATCTGTTTACTCATCATCTAATCGCTTATCGAGAATTGACTTAATGTCTAGAACACAGTGGTGCCATTATTTTTGTTCTTCTTCTTTCAATCTTGTTATTTACAGAGTCTGCAATGGGGACACCCATCAATGCTCAAGACGAAACAGACAGTGAATACATCAAGGCCATATACAAGTGAGTCATTTAATGAGTAATTTATACTGGTTTTTCATACCACGGTAGCGCAGTGGGTAGACCACCTGACTTTGGATGTGATTGACCATTGGCTTTAAGGAGGATATCTAGCCTCAATTCCCCAAATCCTTCATGTGTCCGCCCCCACTGAGGGGATTAGTAGTGACATAGAACTCTTAAAATCTTATATTCGAGTTTCTATCTGATAGTGATATAAATTATTCTTTGTTCTGAAGTTTTGTTGTACTCTGATAGTGAAGAGTTCCAGAGTTTTTGAGTGAAATAAAAAAGATTTGTTTTTTTCAGTTTATGGTGAGATTTGTTTTTTATTAATCTTTGATAGTGAAATGTTTATGGTAAGTTTCAGGGGTATTATTGTAATTTGATAGTGAAAATTTTTAGGGCGAAATACAATCTTGTTTTCCTTATTTATGGTGATTATTGGTGAATATTTAAAATATACGAATAGCATTTTTCAATGTATGTGGTATTTTACCCCCTTTTTTCGTATTCCTCTTCGATAGTGAAAAGTTTATTCCGACAGAAGCTGTGTGTTGCACTCTGATAGTGAAAAATATCAGAGTTTTTTGAGTGAAATGAAAATATGGGTATCCATATTAATAGTCATGATTTTTAACATTTGGATGTTGCTTTCGAGTGTATGGTGATACTTTTATCTCTTCTTTGTAATCCTCTTTAATAGTGAAAAAGTCCTGAGGTCTTGTTGTATTTTGATAATGAATCTGCTTTTCCAAATCATGATGAAACTCTAATCTTCTTTTTCGTATGACTTTGATAGTGAACAACTTATATTTAATTTCTGAGGTTTTGCTTCACTCTGATAGTGAAGAGTCTCAATAGTTATTAAGTGAAATAAATGTATAGCTTTCGATAAGAATGGTGAATTTATTATGCAAATATTGATACGGTATCCCAAAGTATGGTGAGGTTTGATTCCTCTTTCTTTGATGGTGAAAAGTATGCTTTTAGCTCTGAAGTCTTGTTATATAATTAGATAGTGAAAAGCTTTATACTTCGATCCTAAAGCATATTTTTTTTATGATAGTGAAGATTTCTAATTTTTCTGATATAAAAGATTAGGTTTTCCAGTCTACAGTGATATTGTATTACTCTTTAATAGTGACAATTAGAAATGAAGTGGTGAGAGCAAGAATGGGTGTGAGGAGAGAAATTGCAGCCAGAGTAGATATGAATGTTCTGAGGTGGTTTGGCCATGTGGAAAGGATGGATGATGAAAGTCTGCTGAAAAAGGTGATGAATGCG
Organism: Halocaridina rubra; assembly: GCA_037179515.1. Lineage (NCBI taxonomy): Eukaryota > Metazoa > Arthropoda > Malacostraca > Decapoda > Atyidae > Halocaridina > Halocaridina rubra. The sequence goes on from JAXCGZ010005679.1 coordinate 232,956, forward strand.
AGACTTGATGGGAGAAATTCTAGAGGGAGGCCTAGGTTTGGGTGGATGGATGGAGTAAGGAGAGCCCTGAATTATAGGAGGATGGATGTGAGGGAAGCAAGTGAGCGTGCTAGGAATAGGAATGAGTGGCGAGCGATTGTGGCCCAGCTCTGATGGGCATCTGCTGTTACCCTGGGGCGCATATTACAGAGGTAGCCCTGTGGTAGGGGTAGTAGGGGAGTTGGCAGTTGTGAAGCGACATAGGTTGTGGAAGAGCCGGGAGGATGGGCTGTGGCACTCCAGCAGTGCCATCTGAACGATCGCTAGCTCCCTCGTCATTGCCCATAGAGCAAAGTAATCCCCTTATTGTCTTCTTTTTTTGATGTCGGCTACCCCCCAATTAAAGAGGGAAACAGCCAAGGTAGATAGATAGAATCTTAAAGTCGGGTGATTGTGAATATTTTCAGAATGACTGAAAGACTGAAATTACTAATTTATCAATTTCTCTATTTTTCATCTAATTCAATCATATCATTTACTCTCAAGTAGCCATTTTGAATCATGAAACCCTCAGCATTATCCTTTACTTTCAATTATGCCTTCGGATAGTGATTTATAATCATATAAACTAAAAATAATCTTGGTATTTTAATCCTGTGTGACTTTAATTCCCCAGCTACAACATGTATGTGTCAACTTTCATTGGCATTGGGCCGAATTGTAAAACATAAAGCGGTGCCATATACTAATTAACATGTCCTCAGGCGAGGACATGGCATCAAGTTATTCAGATTTTCCTCTTCAGAATAAGTGAATTGACTCAACAACGCGTAGGCCAAGCCTGGCAACACCCTGACCTCATCTACAAGCTCTCTGGCTGTGCCGGAAAACGAGATTCCCAGATCAAAATCTTGCATAACTTTTCCTTGAAGACAATTAGAGAAAGGAGGAAAAAGTTTGAAGAAAAGAAAGCGAAAGTAGCCAATGGAGAGGTCACCGAGGCGAATGGCTCCACTGCCGAAAATGACCTGGAGTATATTGGTAAGCAGTTGACCTATTAATTGCTATCAACATGAATGGATTATGAATCGTGGTCGATGTTAATGAGTTCATCATACTCTGTGTACGTGGCACTCACAATTCTCCATATTAATAAAAAGAGTAACAGCAGCAACAACAACAACATCAACAAAAACCAACAATAACAGCAACAACAACAACAATAACATCAACAACAACATCAATAATAATAATAATAATAATAATAATAATAATAATAATAATAATAATAATAATAATAATAATAATAATAATAATAATAATAATAATAATTTAAAAAAGTTTTCATCCTGTGCATATCCACAGTTAACTGCTCTTTACTTGCCGACTACAGATTTAAAATTCACCATGCAAAAACATTCTTCAAACCTAAAATAAAAAATCTTGCAGTTTTTTATTACAAAAATAAAGTCAAAGAAAAAAAAAGTCAGTTTCGTTAAAAATGTTTATATGATACATAGGCGATCGTAAGACACATTTCTTTAAAATTAAAACCCAGCTAATTTATTATTGATAACACAGTAACAGTTATTCAAACCAGTGACTTAGAGAAGTTATAGTAAAACTGATATTAAGCCAATATCCATATAAGGAACTGACTGTATTTAGAGCTACACTTAATCCTCTTTCTGTTTCTTGTGATCTCTAGGCAAGAAGAAGAATCGTCTGGCCTTTCTGGATCTTCTGCTAGAATATTCCCAAGATGGACAGGCATTAACAGACGAAGACATCAGGGAAGAAGTGGACACTTTTATGTTTGAAGGTCACGACACCACCACATCTGCAATCAACTTTAGTTTGTATCTGCTTGGATTACATCCAGAAATTCAAGTAAATGAACTTTTCGTCTTTCTCAATTGCTCGCTGTTTTACTAAAGGAAATGTATTGTATATATCTAACGCAAGAAGACTCAGGAATTACATTAATCACATTCGTGAATAGTTTCAGATCTGGATTCGTGCATGACTTGGTTATTTTCTCCTTTTATTATACTTGACAGAGGAGTTCCTTCACAGACTTTGAAGTAGAAATATTAAATTTTCGTAATGTAAAATTTCCAAAAGGCAGACCAGCCGAGCTATTGTCCATTTTCATGTGGAAAACCGTAGTATAATATTTATGACAATCATTTATTGATAGTAATGTAAGTTTTGGATAACTTTCAGAACACATTTATTTTTCTGTGAACACACCTCCTGTTAGGCTGTATGAAAGTGGTCCACCTTAACATATTGTTTTACGAGTGCATCTACAGGAACGGCCAGGAATATTGCCTTCATGGGGCCCGGGCACCAAGAAAATAAGATCGAAAGTAAAGAGGAATAGAGATGGGGAATGTTGTGACTGGTCAGATTTAAGAGGATAGTTAAAGATGTGTAACGAATACGCCAGGATATTAAGTGTAGATGTTGGTTAGAATAAGAACCGTAAACTGAAGGAAAACTTAACATCTGTCTGTCTGTCCTGTCCAGTTTTAATTGAGTTCATGAGCCATATTGGCATTTTTAGTATTCTTATTTGAAATATAATATTTTTCTACTTAGAATTGCAATTTAGAAATGAAACAACATTGGACTTATCAAAATATACTTATATTCTGTTTATGACTAGTTTTATAAGGATCCAATCTTTGTTATGATACCTGTTGCTTTAGGTGACATTTTCTTGTAACAGGTCAAAGTTCATGAGGAGCTGGATAGCATTTTCGGAGACTCGGACAGGTCAGTCACATCAGACGATGTGAGAGAATTGAAATATCTCGAAAACTGCATCAAAGAGGCCCTGAGGATATACCCTGCGGTTCCAATCTATGGAAGAGAAAACACAAAGGAAATTATGCTCAGTAAGTTAATATTTGCTCCTTGTATATTAAAGTTCGCAATTTATTTGTGCTGGCATCATAGCATGGGTCATTTGTGAGAATGGTACGAATTTATATAATACGTTCCATGTGTTAGAGTTTAACAGGTGCAATATGGTTCCGAATCATCATATAAATACACCTGTAACACCTGTCAGCCTCTATGAAGGTGATTTTTAGAGACAAGTTTTTCTTAATTATTTACCTAATGCAGGCTCAGTAGAATATATAAGAATATAATACTTCTCTTTATTGAAGTTTCATTTTCGAATTATATTTAATAAATATAAATAATTCCTTACTGTATATTTTCAGGCAATTATCGCATTCCACCCGGTACAGCCATCTATATCATAAACTATCGTCTGCATAGGGACCCGGAACAGTTCCCCAATCCAGATGTATACGATCCAGATCGTTTCTTACCTGAGAATAGCAAGAATCGCCATCCCTATGCCTATATCCCCTTCAGTGCTGGTCCCAGAAACTGCATTGGTAAGCATATTATGACCTTCTGGAAACTTTTGATATGAGTTGTTAATGGAACTTTAAATTATCTTTCAATTCCATTTGTTATTACTTTATCTTCATCGAAAACTATTACAGTATGTTACAAGAACTATTACAGTATGTTATAATGTGTTTGCCATCGTAGTACTGACTTAATTTCATAAATACCATATGCTGCAGAAGGCAATTGACTGGCCACAATTGATACAAAAGAACAGAGTGGTGGAAGGCTTTATCACACATAACTCGTCCTTGCCTCTTTTTGAGGCAAGAAAATGACTTAAGAGAGAGGTTTGCCAACCCCCCCCCTCCCATACTCCACTGTTCCCTTAGGTCAGTTTCTACGAAGCACCTGACTTTACTGTAGAAACTATTTTTTCACTACAACTCCAGGAAGCCCAATAGATAATAATAATAATAATAATAATAATAATAATAATAATAATAATGATAATAATAAGCTAATAATAATAATAATAATAATAATAATAATAATAATAATAATAATAATAAGTAATAAGATTGCTCGTGCCTCAGATTGCACATGGTCTTTTCATTCATGCAGAAGAATTAATAATTTTAGTAAAGGGATAATTACTCAATAACATCTCTGAAAATATACTTATTCGTGTATAATTATGTATATATTTTCGGTATAGAATGAATAATAATGGGACTGGCCTTTGTACTACTGGTTAGAATACTCGACTCGGGAGGTGGCAGATCTTCGATCAAGGCCTCGGTGGGGCGGTAGGAAGGGCATCCAGCCGTAATTCCTCAGATTCAATCTGTCTGTGTTCACCCTCTTAACGACTATAATGATACCAAAAACTTTAAAAAAAGAAAAAGTTAATTCCAAAACCAGGTACTCAGGTTTTCCTGGTCTATTCTGGCCAATTCGTATGAACTAATTGGCTCATGTTGAATATAGGTCATGGCAGACTACGATTATGTCACTAAAGGTTCATAGTAAGTAATAATAATGGAAAGATTGGATAAGAAAATAATTCGTAAAGGTATCATCTTGACCACGACAAAGGCCCGATTATTTGAACTGTGTAAACCTAGGATACCATACTGTTAGTTAGCTAGACACACACAAATGGATTTCATAAACGCATCTGACGTGGTTCTGTGCAAGGCTAGGATCCCCCAAGAACATACACAACATATCCAACATATTTTGCACCGTACATGAGACTTTGGCCCGATTTCTTAAACAGTGTAAACCTAGGATACCATATTGTTCTTATCTAGACACACAAATGGATTTCATAAACGCATCTGACGCGGTTCTGTGTATGGCTAGGATCCCGTACGGGCTCCTAGCCCGTGCTTTTATGGAATCCATATGTGTGTGTCTAGCTAACTGACAATATGGTATCCTAGGTTTACACTGTTTAAGAAATCGGGCCATTGACTGTATATAATTTCGTACTTTCAAATAGGCCAGAAATTTGCTCTGATGGAAGAGAAGGTGATTCTGAGCAACATTCTGAGGCAGTATCGGGTGAAGAGCTGCATCCCAAGGAACGACTTGGAAGTCATGGGTGAACTGATCCTGCGTCCGGTTGCTGGAAACCAGATCAAGCTCTTCCCAAGAACGTCATCTATAGAATAAATGGGTGTATCTTTTCCTCACCATGAAAGATATTTTGGTGTTAAGTTTAAAGAGTATTGATTCATTTTCTTTATAAGTAAAAGAGATGTCCTCTCTTGCTCTTAAAGCAGTTCCTGAAATTGATTCACTCTTTTAATCAGAAGACAATACTTCCTCTATCATGAAGTCATTTAAAAATTTTGAGTAATGTGTGAAGAATACTGATGCATTTCTTCACATGTAGAAGATATATTCTCTATGGCCATGAAGAATCCTTAGATTTTAGGTGTGATTTGTGGTATGGTGTTTGAGGAACATTGGATCACTTTTTGCTTGGGATTCTCCTTTACATAATGTGTGTCTCATGAGCATGCTAAATTTTTAATTCTGTTAATATCATAGGGTAGATATGTTAGATTGTCATATTATCAATGTAAAGAGATTTGTTATATACTGCACTGCCTGTTTGTTATATGATACGTATATATGGCTCTACCTTGTGATATATGGTAATGTAATGCAAATAAAATCAATTCCTGCTTAACTACTGTAATGTATGTAGAGTAAATGAAAATAATTTGGCAACATTGATATATCAATAAATCCAGTCATCATCATTTCAAAAGGCGTCCTTAGCAGTTGTATGTGGCGTTTAGTATTATTTTCAAAATGAATCCACGATGTCACTAAAACAACTGTAAGCGATTGGTAAAAGAACAATGGGAAAAGTGCTTGCATGTGCTAGTTGCGCTATGATATGCACATTTTTATCTGTTGTAATAGCTCTGTCTTTATGGTGGCATACTATATGTAGCCTGCGTCGCGGGTTCGGTTCCCGTGATGTTCAAGCTAAGTCAGTCAGCACTAACTCAATTAAGTATATAACGTAATAATATTCCTGTTTTTGTATCTATTAGAAAAAGCCAAATGCCACAGATTTTGGGTCATTTGTACTCTGAATACTAAAACTATAAGAAAAAGTAAGTTAGGAAACTGTATCTTGTTTATACAGCAAAATATCATAATTGTTCTTAAATATTTAACAGTTTTATTTCTTATTTCTATTTTCTTGTTGAGAAATCTGTAAACAATTTACAACATCCTAAAAATGAATCCAAAGGAAAATGTCAACAAAATTATACAGAACAAAATCTCAAAATAGTTTATTAAGCATTAACTATAGATGAAAATACCACTTATGTTACAGTAATTTTCAGAGACAGACCATTCCCTCATGCATTCGTAATTACTCCTTTTTTGTTTGCAAGCTATGCATTTTTTTGTGTGTGGACAGTAATCACGTTTTCACTCTTGGATACAACTTGACCATATTACCATCTTTTGGTCTGAGGATTAGATCACCAACTAATTTGAGGTCTTCTCTTCGCACGACACTCTCTACTCTGTATCTCCTCAGAATATTACTCAGGATCACCTTTTTTTCCATGAGGGCGAATTTCTGACCTGTCGAAATAGGTATAGGTAACTTTAGAGTCATTGTCCATGGAGGCATAACTTTGTGATATATGACACTATATCAGAGTGTTAAAAATCTGTTTCGTATTACCAGATGGTGATACTACCTCTAGGAAAAAGATAAAAATATTGGTAAAAAAAAGGGGGGGGGGGTTCATTACCTATACAGTTTCTTGGTCCAGCACTGAAGGGGACGTAGGCGAATGGGTGTCGATTTTTGGAATTTTCAGGTAGGAATCGATCAGGATTAAACACCTCAGGGTGAGGAAATTGTTCTGGATCTCGATGCAAACAGTAGGTTAAAACTTGGATAGTTGAGCCTGGAGGTATCCGGTAATTTTCTGAAGAGATGCAAATATAAATATTAATAGTTTTGAAAAGAAAAAGCCAAGTTTCCTTAAATACTTTTGTTCTCAATCTTACATAATTATCATATATTTATCTGGCTGGTCTACATAATGAAAAGATATGACATTGTGCAGAGACAGAAGAGATGAGATAAGTCTGGGAACACAAGGAATGTAACTGGTGCATAACGTTAGAAAAACTTGTGTCGTGACCGTTCTGTCTTGGCTGTGTCATTATGAATCAATCTTTTTATGAAAACGCACTATTTATCTTTAATAACTAACAAACTTTACCCGTTAGAATATAGGCTCAAAAGGCCTTTTAAAGGCTTAGATCACTTACTTAATAGTTAAAATTCAGATTGCTATTTAGGGTACAATATAGAAGGAGATTATATTAAACAGCAGTCATCCCAAACACTTCAGAAATTAATATTTCAGTTACTTCGTGGAAATGTTGTTCGTAGCAGCACTGTTATCCATGTAAAGGTAGAAGAAGGATCTTATCATAAAACATTTGACACATATAACTGGAGACATTTTAAGGTTTATTTTTCTTAATAAAAGATTACTTATAATTGATACAACTGATTGTTAACGAATAACACTGCAGCCAATTCCACTCTGATATAATTTTCTCACTTCTATGCAAAGTCAAAATGTCTTACAATTTAAATTGTGAATAATAGGCTCCTTTAAAAAAAGCTTACCAATAACTATTTCTTCTTTGACTTCTCGGGCAATATAAGGAACAGAAGGATATAGACGAAGTGACTCTTTAATGCAATTTTCAAGGTACGGCAGATCACGAAAGTCAGCCATGGTCACTGGTCTGTCTGAGTCGCCAAACACCGAATCTAGCTCCTCGTGAACTTTTGCCTGTAAATAATGAAAGTGATAATCAGTAAATGATTCTATAGATATTTTGCCGGTTATTTAATAACAGTAATATTTCTATTTCCTTGCTAAATGTTAGTGAGAATATAGATGGATAATAGACTACAATGAGCCATTATAGATTTATCATCCTTTTCAGAACGTGTTCAACAATGTAATTGATACAGAGACTGTGCAGGGAAGACTGGTCAAAAATTTATAATATAATTTTACATGTTCTTAAGAATTACTTAATTATTCTTAAATTTCTATCTTGGAAGTTATTATTGTTATTATTATTATTATTATTATTATTATTATTATTATTATTATTATTATTATTATTATTATTATTATTATTATTATATTTATTTATTTTTGGACCATATTATTATCAGTATTACAATTTGACCATAATTCTAATATCGACAACAATCTATGAGGTCCTTGAGCAGGCTCTCTCTCTCTCTCTCTCTCTCTCTCTCTCTCTCTCTCTCTCTCTCTCTCTCTCTCTCTCTCTCTCTCTCTCTCTCTCTCTCTCTCTTATCAGACTTAATGAAATCAAACGAACTTTTAAATGTACTTTTTACTATACTTTCTAATGCTTACTTGAATATTAGGATAAGTTCCCATAGAGTAAAGGAACCAATTGATGGCAGTTGTAGTGGTATCATGACCTTCAAACATAAAGGTATCGACTTCTTCTTGAATTTCTTCGTTGGACAAACCATTCCCGTTTTCCGAATACTCCAGTAATAAGTCTAAGAAGGCCAGTCGTTTCTTCTTCTTACCTGATCCGGTATAGATTGGGGCATCAAGTTGAAAAAAAGGTATTTGTGGATGGATTCTTCATTTTGACATAATATAATTGTATGTATATATATATATATATATATATATATATATATATATATATATATATATATATATATATATATATATATATTATATTTTTTTAAGAGAGTGACACTGGGACAGGCAGAAACTCCCCTCATCAATATAGGCCCGGCCACGAGAAAATACCAAGACGAAGGATTAGAAAAAAGGTTAAGGGCAAGGCAGAGATGAGGTAATGTTGCACAAAGGAAAACGACAGACAGAAAAAAAAGTCAAAGTACAGAGGACCGCAGAGATTTGGAAGATTAGGCTCTGAAATGACGATAGATCTACTTTTTGAAGGATGAAAGGTCATAAGAATTAGGAAAGACAGAAGGAGGAAGAGAGTTCCTGAGTCTGGAGGTAGATGGGAAGAAGCAGTCGCTGCACTGACCAATCCGCGAGCTGCAAATCTCTACACAGTACCTGTGAGATGAGGCCGCTTGGCGAGTGTTACGCGGCCTCGGCAGTGGAGGAGGGATGCAACTCGCCAACTCATCAGAGCAGCGATGGAAGTAGTAGCGATAGAAAAGCGAAAGAAGATACCTTACGGCGAAGAGAGAGAGAATCTAGGTTAGAAGTAAGAGAAGGATCATTAATGAGTCTGACTGCCTTAGATTCAACCCTATCAAGAACATAAGTAAAGGATGAAGCACCCCAGATGTGAGAGCAGTATTCTAAGCAGGAGCGGATAAGACCTTTGTAAATTTTAAGTAACTGCAATGAGGAAAAGTTATGACGAAAACGAAACAAAACCCCCAATTTTTTAGATGAAGATTTAGAAATTTGGATTATGTGATTCCTCCAAGACATGTTAGTAGCTATATGGATTCCTAATATGTTGATAGAGTTAAGAGGGCAAATTTCATTAGTTTCGAAGACAATAGGGTTATCAGGAGGAGAAGAAGATAAAGAGATATCCAGAAACTGTGTCTTGGAGGCACTGAATTTAACTAAATTTTGAGTGCCCCATTCAGACACTCTCTGCAAATCGGAGGTAAGAGTAGAAGAAAGAGTGATACGAGATTGATTACGAGTAACAGATGAAGGTTGTGAAGAAAAGGCAGAGGAAAAGCGAAGGGTAGAATCATCGGCAAAGGCATGAAGAAGAGAGGAAGATGGGGATTGTAGAAGATCATTGATGAAGAGAAGGAAGAGAGTAGGTGAAAGAACAAAGCCCTGTGGAACACCACTGGTAACAGAGAAAGGGCTAGATGTCGCGCCATCAACAACTACAGATATAGAACGGTCAGTAAGAAAACTGGAAATCAGAGAACAGAAAGAAGGGGTAAAGCCATAGGCAGGGAGATTGGCCAACAGAGCCTTGTGCCAGACTCTGTCAAAAGCCTTAGAGATATCAAGGGCGAGGACAAAGGATTCCCCATAGTTCCTCAGAGAAGATGTCCATACATGAATAAGATAGGACAGGAGATCACCAGTGGATCTTGCCTTGTGGAAGCCGTACTGGTGTTCGGAGATAAGTGAGTTGGATTCAAGGCGTTTCAAGAAGTGAGCATTGAGCAAAGTTTCGAAAACTTTAGCAATAGAGGAGGTTAGGGCAATAGGTCGGTAGTTAGAAGGAATAGAGCGGTCACCCTTCTTAGGAACAGGTTGAACTAGAGCATGTTTCCAAGATGAAGGATAGATACTGGTTGACAGAATGAGGCGAAAAAGACGGCAAAGCACGGGAGCCAGTTCATCTGCAAACTCCTTAAGGAACCTTACAGGGATACCTTCGGGACCAGATCCCTTGTTCGTCTTTAGCGAGCGAAGAACCTTATGAACTTTGCGTGAAGAAAGGATAAGGGAGGGCATAGAGTTAGAGAGGGGAAAAGACTGAGGAACAGGTGCGCTGGAATCGTTGATAGAAGAGTTGGCAGAAAAATGAGAGCCAAAGAGAGTGGCTTTGTCAGTGGGAGAGCAAGCTATAGAACCATATATATATATATATATATATATATATATATATATATATATATATATATATATATATATATATATATATATATATATATGCATATATATATATATATATATATATATATATATATATATATATATATATATATATATATATATATATATATATATATATATATATATATATATATATATATATATATATATATATATATATATATATATATATATATATATATATATATATATGTATGTATGTATGTATGTATGTATATATGTATGTATGTATGTATGTATGTATGTATGTATGTATATATGTATGTATGTATGTATGTATGTATGTATGTATGTATGTATGTATGTATGTATGTATGTATGTATGTATGTATGTATGTACTTATTTATTTATATATTTACTTTATGAGTGAGACACAAGGACGGGCAAAGAAAATCGCCCTCTTCAGGCCTTGTCACCAAGAAAACGAAAACGTAAGGAGAAACAGAGATGGGGAGTGTGGTGACTTGCCACATTTAATGGGATAATAAAAGATGAATAATGAATTCGTCAGCATATTCAGTGTAGATGTAGGCATAGACTATGAACCGTAACGGAAGGCGTACGTAATACTGAGCTCTCCTGGAGTCCTATTTCAGTCCAGGGCCTTCAGTTGTATATTTAGTAAATATATGGAATATGATTTTGATAAATACTAAAGATAGACTTGGAAAAGAGGCTTTCTAGCAACGATTTTACTGAGAAATTAGTCTCGTATTTAACGTTATGTGGTCTCACATTTTCTTCGAGTTAATCTAAATCTTGTCATTGGAAACATTTCTCTAAACTATGGATTTTGAAAACAAGTATATTGTGTTTCATTAAATATAGGAAAAAAATGAAGCAATTTCTTTTATTAAATATACACATAAAAGATACAAATGCAGACATATCATTAACGAATAAAAAAAACCGAAAACAGAGAAAAATAAACAAACAATAAATAGAAAGACGAAGGAGGAACACTTGCAAAGTTAGAGGGTAAACCTCAAAGAAAAAGAAGGAAAAAACATTCTAAGGAGAGGGACAGAAACCACGTTTTCATGAGACCCAAAGTCAAATTAACTTGAGTTAGGTTATCCCGTCTTGACCTAAACCCGTTTCGCTGGCGCTGAAAGTCAAGTCAGACTCAAGTCAAACTCAATTTATCTTGACATTCTTTTAACCCAAACTCAAGGATGATATAGGTGTACCTTGAATCAATATGATTTTTTCTTTTTATCTTGACGACAATGGACGTCGAGCAAAGGACCTCGTCTATTTTTTTTTTTTTATGATTGTGACACCAGGACGGGCCAAAAAAAAAAAAAAAAACAGCCCCCACCGAGCCTGGGCATGAAGAATACATTAAGTAAAAAGTAATAGAGATGGAGAGTGTAATGACTTGTCAGAAGTGAAGGGATAATAAGAGGTGTGTAATGAATATCCAAGAATATTCAGTGTTGATGTAGGCATAAAAAACAATCGTAACTGAAGGAAGACTTAACATCGAACTGTCTTGGACAGACCTCTCTATACTTCAACTCTAAATAATTTTAAATGTGCATTCTTTTGAAAGACGAAGGTCTTTGGTGGGCTGAAAGAAGTTAATTAGGTGTGAGTTATTAGCACATAATGAAAACAGTCCTGTGAGCCCTGTCATTAGCATTAAATAATGGCTTGCTATCAGTCGCCGCATTCGCGTCTCACCTTGACATTTTAATAACGCTAAATAAGCCTTTTTTAGATGGGTTGCATGCATTCAAGTCCCTCCCACACAATTTAATAGCTTTAAATACTCCTTTTTAACAGATGGTGCTGAGAGAAAAGTAAAAAAGACTTATTTTCTCGACAAAATTAAGACAAAGTCAATACGAATCTCAGGTCATTTTCACAAAGGCGTCCTCGCGAAAACGCAGTTATTGGCCCGATTTCTTAAACAGTGTAAACCTTCTTCTTCTTCTTCTTCTTCTTCTTCTTAGGATAGGATAGGATAGGATAGGTGGGGGAAGAATAGTGACGGCATCGAGTGAACTCTCTTAGCCCTATTCAGGGTGTCATCACTGGGGAGAGGGGGATAAAGGATGGGAAGGATTGGGGGGATAAGCACGAAATTTAAGGAAGTAAGAGATGAATAGAGAGGGGCAAACCCTCGTGCTAAGTGTGTAAACCTAGGATACCATATTGTTAGTTAGCCAGACACAAATGGATTTCATACACGCATCTGAAGCACTTCTGTGGGCCCGATTTCTTAAACTGTGTAAACCTAGGATACCATATTGTTAGTTAGCTAGACACACACAAATGAATTTCATAAACGTATCTGACATGGTTCTGTGTATGGCTAGGATCCCCCCATGGGGGGATCCTAGCCATACACGGAACCGTGTCAGATGCGTTTATGAACTCCATTTGTGTGTCTAGCTAACTAACAATGTGGTATCCTAGGTTTACACTGTTTAAGAAATCGGGCCCACAGAACTGCTTCAGTTGCGTGTATGAAATCCATTTATGTGTGTCTAGCTAACTAACAATATGGTATCCTAGGTTTACACTGTTTAAGAAATCGGGCCATTGTCTACTCACCTATAAACACGAAATCATCTTGTTCCTCAACGTGGGATATTCCATTTTGCTTGATCTCTTGGTATATCTTGCGTCTCTCTGCAATGGTCTCTCTCGTGAACTGATGCAATATCTTGAGATATTTTTTATGTTCCCGTTCGATACCCAAAAGCTTGAATAAAAATCCAGGTTGCTGCCACGGTCGAGTCATGCGATGTTGGAGTAATTTAACCATCCTAAACAACGATAAACAGATACATAGAGAATATACTTCTCCCTCTGTGGCACCAGGCAATAACTGCTTCTACTTATTTAAGAATACTCAGGTTTTACATTCTTCACGGGACAAGTTTACAATTTTTGAACATTAATAAAGTATTTTAGCTCTGGTTTCGTTGATGTAGTTTTCATGAATGCTCCACGGTGAATGGATGGGATAGCCCAAGTAATATAATAATGATAAATATGCAGCTTTTTACTGACCTGCTTATAGCCTTTACATACTCCGAATCGCTGTTTTCTTGGGCGTGGACGTTGCAACCCATCGCTGTTTCTATAAAGGGGAAAAAAGAAGAAAAAAAATAATAATTTGGTGACTGTGCACTGCGAGAGGGTAATAACGTGTCCGGAAATGGTGATATATATATATATATATATATATATATATATATATATATATATATATATATATATATATATATATATATATATATATATATATATCTCTCTCTCTCTCTCTCTCTCTCTCTCTCTCTCTCTCTCCTCCTCTCTCTCTCTCTCTCTCTCTCTCTCTCTCTCTCTCTCTCTCTCTCTCTCTCTCTCTCTCTCTCTCTCTCTCTCTCTCTCTCTCTCTCTCTCTCTCTCTCTCTCTATATATATATATATATATATATATATATATATATATATATATATATATATATATATGTAAGTCACAGTGCACAATATCACTTGTTCCATTGCAAATATGCACTTACCACATATTATATCCAGAGTGCATAGCGTTATATAAGGGAAGATATTAAACACATTTCCATTGGCCTTATCCAGTAACTTGCTAACCAAAGTTTCGCTCTGGTGATTAAAAACCTCCACAAAGTCTTCCAGTATCTTGAAGTGAAAAGCTGGAGTCAGCATTTTTCTCCTTTGGTGCCATTTTTTGCCTGTGAGAAGCGAAAGAATTGTCAGACGAATCATAAGTCTTCAGGTATTAAATGTAGAGAGGATTAGGTTAAATGTTATTAAATATGTACTAAGGAACATCTTATCATAATTATGAGTAGATCTTAGCAACTTTTTTTTCTAATGTCTCAACCAATCGGCAGATATCTTAATCTACTATAAATAGCTTACACCATCCCAGAAGTATGTTGTTATATAGGTGTATTTATCAATTCCTCAAATAATAACTTCAAAAGTTCAATAAATTATCATCGATGAATATTTATAATGAACCTAATTTCAAAACGGCATGGGCATGCAACCTACGAATTAGTTTGTTTGGCTGAAAAAAGAGAATATAACTATTTCCAGGCAATATTATTGGAGTATTGTTATAAAGGCCGTTTCAAGTCCTCGTCAATTAGAAAACATGAGTTCATAGTGTCCGGACGTCGATACTTCTGTGAGGTATTATTAGTATTTTTTTTTTGACACTTAACTGTTACCTCCAGTATAGGCCCACTGCTTTTTACAGTAATTTGTTTCAAGATGAGTAAGTGGGTCTTTGGATTCTTCATGTATATATGTGAGTACTTATATTTAATGTAGTGTGATCTTATTTGTTTTTACACTGCAGTATTATCTACCAGCATGGCCACGACCGTATACATGCGCTCTCGCTACGATTTTTTTTATCATATGTTTGTTCTGGGTTTAAGAGCTTTGTTCCAATAGGATATTTATTATTGTTTTCCATGCTTTAGGTGCGTGATAAATGTGTTGTTCGTCAGTATACAACGTGGTTTGTACATGTGCTTCCGTTTGCATGTGCATATGTGGTCAGTTTTTATTCAAATACCATATATTTTTTTATCGTTTAAAATCTATTTTCATCATATTGTGGTTTTTGGTGCTAGACGAAATTAATATAATCACTGGAGGTCTATATACGGACTAATTCCATCGGCAGGCTTTAATAATATTTTTTTTTTTCAAATCGTTCAGCTTGGTTATATAACTGGCCTGCCATTTTCATGTTTAATAGTGCTGTAAAGCAGAGATATTGCATGAAGTGTCTGCCATAACAAGAAAATGTGCTTTTTATTTGTACAAAAAATTTTGAAAAAGACCTTTTTAATGTGCATATTCAGCTAGACTTGAGTATTTCAAAAATAAAGCTAATAATCTGACTACAATATTTTTAACAAAATTGTACGATACAAGGCTGTGTTAAACAGGCAGTTACTGTCCAGCTTCCTGAAAAAATTATTATTTTGCTGGAAAATCATTAACTTATCTGGTATTAAAGGATTTTTTGGACCTTGGCCAGATTTTGCCCCTCGTTGCTGCTTGTGACATGCTTGTGATAGGACGCAAAAATGCGTTAATTTAATTTTCATTATTATCGCTAAACTGCCTCTTATTTATTCTCAAGTTTTTAAAGTAAAAAAAAAAAACTATCTTATTTAAAATCTTGCAAATATAACAAGTGATGATTTTATTTCACGCTTATTTTAAAAAAAGCAATAATTTATATCTTACGAAAGTATTTTTTTTTTTTCACGAAGTCTTTCTCATACCCAACTTCCCAAGTTGCTTAATGGGTTTATTGATCCTTCCAATCTTTCTTTGGTGTTATTTTGTACAGCAAAAAATCTGATGATGGTACCTCTGGATAAATGGTTCTTATAGAAATTTAGTCCATACTTTGAAACTATTTTAAATACTTTGCCAAGTTTTGTTATTTAACTACACATATTAAAGTCTAGAAAACAGGATTTTTCGGTAATTCGAAAAAAAAGAAAGTATGAGAAAAATCTACTCAGTCTGTGGTTTTATGTGATTTCTCCAGTTCTATTAACCTAACTTAACCTTATACAAATTAACCTAACCTTATACTCTGCTCCTCTGCTTGATATTGTTTTAAAATCTGTTTTACTTTGAGATGAGTAAATTTTTGTAATTATCTAAGGTATGAAATTTGACACACACACACACACACACGCGCGCGCGCGCGCCACACACACACACACGCATACACGTGCACAACCACGTACGCACGCACAAACACACACACACGTACGCACGCACAACCTTAGAAATCTAATGTCATCCCACTTAACCATATCAAATCAAATTACTTACGGATGCGCATGACCTAAGCTATCGGTGCATGCAAAATATATTGTTAAATTAATACTCAAAAAAGTTAAGATTTAATGATAAATATAAAAATCTTTTTATGACGAACTTAAAATAAAACCGATCATCATCATCATTTAAAAAAAAAAAAAAAAGTAAAATGGCTCTATTGTACCACGTTTTAATTTATGGGTGGGGATTGGAGGTAATTTTTTTTTTATTTTTGCTTCAGACAGAAAGTAAAAGACAGACTTCTGAAAAGCACCAATATATTATCAGCTAATCTTAGCCAATGAAAAAATTTAATAATACCGGATATTTTACATGCACAGAACTTACTCCATTAATAACTAATTCCAATGGAACCCGGTTAGAATTAATTGTGAAATCTCTGGAATTATAAGACAACCCCCCTCACTTCTTTCGTATTTATAAGATTTACTGGCCACATTAATTAGTTAATTTGGTCATTGACTCGTTATTAATTAACTTACCAGTTGATGTCAGAAGACCAGTTCCTAGCCAAGGGTGAAGAAATGAATAGTCACGGCTCTTATCCAGGTGCTTGTTACTACTCAAAAGTGC
>JAXCGZ010005680.1:2500-15000 GCA_037179515.1 Halocaridina rubra
TAAATTGAATAAATATATATATATATATATATATATATATATATATATATATATATATATATATATATATATATATATATATATATATATATATATATATATATATATATATATATAGAGAGAGAGAGAGAGAGATTATTTTATGTTATTAATTTATTGCACCAAGGCATCAGACATTACATGAATTCATACAAATAATGCTTCAAATGGATACAAAACCAAGAATAGAACATAGTTTACAGGGAGGTGTACACATTGATAAAACATTGCTGCATACTAACACACAACTCACAGTATGGCAGCACAGAGTACATTATATCTCGGAGAAACACAGAATACACAAACAGAATTCTACAGCAACATACAGAAAATATATGTATAATTCATTATAATTAATAGCCACCAAAGTGAGGATAACGAGCAAGAATAACATCAAGGTTGTCATCATTAAGTAAAAATGAGCAGATCTGTATTAAGTTCTGACCTCGTGGTAAAACATCTCTCACTGTGGGGCACTGAAGACAATAGTGGTCAAGAGTGTTAGCATTAGGACGGTCGCATAATTTACAGGAGGTGTACTGTGGCATATCTAGAGTCTGGGAGACCTGCCATAAAGGCCGATACCCCATTCTGAGCCGAGCACTAACTACATTGTTTTTCCGCGCCATTAACCCGCGTCTGCGATACTTGTAGCGACTGTGAAGAAAGTGATCATGGTGCTGTATGGACACACTGTTGGCCCTCTCCGTGTCCCTGCGCTGGACCGTCATGGCAAACCCAGCTGAGTAGATGATGTTACGTAGGCATCGGAGGGAGGGCTCAGCGTCCACAGCATGCCCATCCAGCATACAGGCCGCCTTGGCAAGACGATCCGGTATGTCGTTGCCAGTCAACCCAATGTGAGAGGGCGTCCATACAAACGACACAACAAGAGAAGTATCCTGAGCGGCCGCGAGGCGACATAGTATATCTCCCACAGCACGGCCACAGATGGGTCTTGGCGAGGATAGGGCTTGTAGGGCCGATTGGGAGTCACAAATTATTACCCCATTCACTCCTCGTCGAACAAGGAGAGTCACGGCATCCAAGATGGCATTCAGTTCACAGTAGGTGGAGCTCGACGAGGTGGGTAGTCTACGGCCAATCCATGAATCAGCCGGCACAGGCAGCTCCATGGTGGGGGAAAACACAGCACATGCCGCCCTCCCATATGCTTGCACAGAACCATCAACATAGACGTGGTGTGCTGCAGGGACAGACGTGGACACATCAGCGATAGTCTCCAGAGCTAACTGTCTCTGCAGGGGGGGATAGACATCCTTCGAGGTCGGTGTATATGTGACAGCGAGGAGGGGGACACGCCAGGGTGGTAAATCTGGGACAGCCGCCTGCACTGGCAGGTCAATGTCAAGGCCACGGAGAATGTCACTCACCACCCTGATAAGGTTATGACCTTCTGCTCGAAGTGGGAGCCTGGGTGCGTCTGGATCCAGGGACGTCCTCATGACATAAGAGAAGTACGGAGCAAGAAAAGGGGTAGTGAAGACACTTAACAGTAAAATAGGACACATTGGCATAAATCCTCTCCACAAGAGGGGGCAAGTTGAGCTCCAACTGCATACTCACAATACGGGTAGAGAGAGAACATCCCAAGATAAATCTCATGACTCGATTCTGGAACTTTTCAAGTGGCTCGAGAGCTGGTCTAGGAAGTTGACACAAGGCAGGAGACAGATAGTCGACCACTGACCGAAGTAGTAGGATGTAGAGGGTCCTCGCCACTGGGATGGAGACTCCTGCAGCATTGTTAGCAAGCCACTTGACAGGTGCAAAGCGGGGCTCCAGACGGTCAAGAAGGCTCTTCACAAAGGGATGAATTCGTTGACGTGCAGGTATAGCTGGGGTGATCCGGACTGGTGCACCTAAATACGTGTACTGTGTGCAGTGAGGAATGACATTACCACCCATGGCGAATGCGGGCAGTGCTCTGCAGTTGCGTGAAGTAAAAATCCTGCTTTTTTCTGGGGAGATAAAGAGAGAGAGAGAGAGTCATAAATCATTGTTACACTGGTATAACAAGGACTTATGTGTGAAAAAGTCACTCCAGTAAGGGTGAAAATCCCAGTCAAAAATTCACTATGGCTTGGCACTGTGATCATCGCCACCACACACTTGGTGTCCACCGTATATAGAGTTAATTTTTTTTTTTTTTTTATCTGTATCTCTTTATACTTTACTTTTTAATTTTTAACTTACATTTTTATTTTAGCTTCTTTGTGTAGAGGGATTTGCATGAGTTGTGAGTAGTGCTGAACTAGTTTTTTTTTTAAGTGAAATATTTGAAAGATTTGAATCCCTACTCTACAACCCCTCTTGACCCGTTGGCTGATTTCTGCGCATGCGCACTGGTGTTCTGACGTCACTGAGCTTCCACCGCGGCTCTGCCCAACAACAATGGATCCAACTGTTATTTACCAAACTATTGGAATCTCAAGAATATGCATATACGAATGCTATGGAGGTAATGGTGAAACAGCTTAGTGACAGGATAAAATCACTTGAATCCACAGTTTCCGACCTTACGAAAAGCTGGAGTTCAGCCAGAGAGAAATTGATGACCTCAAATCGACTATTAAAATTCATGAGAAAGAAAAGAGTAACGACAAAGAAACAATCGATAATCTATCTCAACAAATAAATTCTGCAAATCAACAAATAGCCACCTTAGAAGAACGCTTGAATTACCAAGATTATTCCAGAAGATACAACATCCGATTAAGCGGTGTAGAGGAGCAACGCGATGGGGAGTCCTGGGAGCAAACAACGACAATGGTATCAGCCCTGATAGCTGATAAATTACAGCTAGAAGGTATGACGTTGGAGAGGGCTCACAGGGTGGGACCACTTCGTGATGACAAACCTCGCCCCATAGTGGCTCGTTTCTCCCGCTACTGTGACAGAGAGACAGTCATGCGAAATGCTAAAAAGTTGCAAGGCACCTATATTTAAGTCAGGCACAGTAGATGATGAAAATAACTATAGACCTATATCAATCTTACCATCCTTAAGTAAAGTGTTTGAAAAAGCGATTGTTCACAGACTTAAAGAATTCCTTGAAAAGTTCAACCTATTATCTGAAAATCAATATGGATTCCGTAATAATAAGACCACTGAAAAAGCAATAATGAACTTTACAAGTGATGTTTATCAAAATTTGGAATATAAAAACTTTGTTGCAGGGGTTTTCCTAGACTTGTCCAAAGCATTTGGCTCATTAGACCATGCTATACTAATAGAAAAACTAACTTTTGTGGGTATTAGGGGAACACCATTACAGTTCTTTAAGAGCTACTTGAAAAATAGAAAACAAGCCGCATATTGTAATGGGAAAGCATCTTTGTTGCAAACTATTGAGAGGGGAGTACCACAGGGATCAATACTGGGCCCACTGTTATTTTTAGTTTATATAAATGATATTTCCAATGCCAGTAATAAATTCAAATATATTCTTTATGCAGATGACACCAACCTTCTCTTGCATGATAATAACCTTGACCACCTGCATTCTGTTTTAAATAGTGAACTAGAAAAAATTAACAACTGGGTCTCTGTTAATAAATTAAAGCTAAATGTTTCCAAAACTGACTATTTCTTATTTCAAAATAGATCTGTAGTACGCAATATTGGTGAAGTTAATATGAATGGGTATGAAGTTAAAAGAGCTGCTTGTAAGAAATTTTTGGGAGTAATTATTGATGACAATTTAAGTTGGAAATATCATATTCAATCTGTCTGCTCAAAACTGTCCAAGACGTGTGGAATTTTGTATAAAATTCGCCATAACCTAACAAATGAGGCCTTAAAAAGCATATACTATTCCCTGTGTTATCCTCATATTATATACTGTTTGTCCAACTGGGGTTGTACTTGGCCGTCAATTGTAAGGGACGTATTTGTAACTCAGAAAAGACTGATCAGAACTATTACATATAGTGGAAAATATGACTCAACTTCCTCTTTATTCAAGGAGATAAACTTGCTTAAATATATTTACCTGATACAATATTTCTGTCTTATTATTATACATAGTGATGTTAATAATAACAGAAAATTATTTAGATTTATTCAACACAACCATGGAACCAGAGGTAACAATATGAATTTGATATGTCCACAGCCGAGAACAACCTCGTACAAATTTTCTATTCACTGATTTGGCACAAAATGTTGGAATGCATTACCAAAAGATTTAAAAACAATAACTGGCACAACATTATATAAAAAGAAACTCAAACAGCATTTATTTACTAGGCAAAATCAAGCAGCTGTTGATTAATAATTAATACTGTATTGGTGCATCATTATGCCCAGGTTAAGGTCAGGCTACTGTTTTGTTTTATTACAAGATAAGTATGAGATTGCTATATTGGAGCTTTTGTTAACTATTGCCGTCATACTTTAAATTATGTGAAATGTATATTAAACTGCCTGCCAAGGAGCTCTTGCTCAGCAGGCTAGTGCCTCTGAATATAATGTACATATTTATTCCTGTATGTATACTGAATATTTGGCAATAAAATCTATGACTATGACTTGTAAAATGTGTTTTACTTAGCTTTTTTTGTTTGTTATAGTGTGTTTATACACACTTATGGAATATATCTATGTGTATATTAACATTATTCCATATGGAAATAGACTATTTAAATTACACCAGTCTTTTGGGAATCTATCCTCGCGATATTTCGAGAGATGAGTGTGCATATACAGGTATACCTCACCCAACGTCGTTAATTGGTTCCAGGAGAGACGACTTAAGTCGAAAAATTACTTAAATCAAATTAGCTTGTCTCTAGGCTAACCTAGATATACAGATTTACTGTAGTAGTAGTATGGTTGGGTGGGATATGCCTTTTGCAACGGCTCCCAAGTCTTGGTTTTGCTTTGCTAAATTGTTTGTGCGGTTTTTATTATTTGATTTCTTTTTCTACAAATAATAAATTTTTTTCTTTCTTTGACGTCTTTTTCACTACAGTATCTAAATAACAATATATTAGCAATTATTTCAATTTTCTTTTCTATATATGGTTGTGCTAAAGAACTATATTCTGTTCTTATTTGTGCATATGCTTCACAAAATAGTAGAAAATGTTCTAGGCTCTCTTCACATTGTTCACATGTTGGGCAGGTAGTATCTTTATTTTTAAATTTATGTACAGTAAACAAATTAATGAACGCTATTATGCCAATGGCAACAGGCTTAGCATGAGGGCCAGTTTTGCCAGATATAGCAGATGTTTTTATTTTCAAATGTATGGTACATTTTAAGATATATATTAATTACAAGATTGTAGTACTGTAATTTAAATAAAAATGTACTTCATCTTTAAGATACTTGAAATAACTTACCAGCTTACATGTATGTTTTTTATAATTATCATTTCTCTCATTTATGTATTCTGGCAACACTGATGGTGGCAGTGAGGATGAGGATGCATCCGTTTTGTCACACTTCCATATCATCTGATGCGCCGCACACGCTATTTCCCTGACAGTATTATATTAAAAATATGTTTGCTGTTTGTTCTTAATGCTTTTTGTCAATTTTCTTCATAATATCCAATCGCATTAAGCTGTAGAAGAGGAGTAGGATGCAGGAGAACAAATCTCTATCGGCAAACGTTTTGCTACTTCCGTATCAGCTGATGCACCCTCACACGCTATTTCCCTGACGATATTATATTAAAAATATGTTTGCTGTTTGTTCTTGATGCTTTTTTTCAATTTTCTTCATAATATCCGATTGCATTAAGCGGTAAAAGAGGAGTATGATACGGGAGAACGAACCTCTATCGGCAAACGTTTTGCTACTTCCGTATCAGCTGATGCACCCTCACACGCTCTTTCCCTAGCAATATTATATTAAAAATAACTTTGCTGTTTGTTCTTAATGCTTTTATTCAATTTTCTTCATAAATATCCGATTGCATTAAGCGGTAGAAGAGGAGTAGGATGCGGGAGAACGAACCAGTGCTACCAGGTCAAGCTGTCAAAAATTCCCTAGATTCGCTTACAAAATTTCCCAATTTGGCTCAAAATATCCCCTGTATAGATACATATACAAGGCTATATACACATTTCAAATTCTTCATCTCAATTACCACACAGAGTAAAAATATAAAGAATTAGAATAATAATAGCTAGTTCTCCAGAATTTCCCTAGATTTTCCCCCATTCTTTTTTGGATTTTCCCTAGATTTTAGTGAATTTTCAAGTTTTTTCCCTGTTTCCCTGTACCCACCTGAATTTCCCTAAAGAAAGGAAATTTCCCTGTACCTGGCAGCCTATGAAAAAACCTCTATCGGCAAACGTTTTGCTACTTCCGTATTAGCTGATGCACCATCACACGCTATTTCCCTGACAATATTATATTAAAAATAACTTTGCTGTTTGTTCTTAATGCTTTTTTCAATTTTCTTCATAATATCTGATCATAGCCAGTTTATCGTCCAGCGTTATAGCATGACGCTTAGCACTTGCACTAGGAATTTTCTTAGGTGCCATGGGGGCAAAATATAAGGTCACAAATGAATGAGAATGAGAGTAGCCGATAAACAGACATATACCATGCATAAACTAATCAATTTAAAACAATAGCGGTTTCGTGGAAATGACGAGTGACGATGCTTAACGGTAGATATTAGAACTACTGTACGTATTTTAATAATATTATGATTCCAATATTTGTAGCGGACAGACGTGAAGTTGATTATAATGACATAAACTTTATTTTTATTTTTTTTTTATTTTTCCATATATTTTTTTGAAAACCGACGTATAATCGAGAACGACTTAGCTTGAAACGACTTAAGCCGAGGTGTATATATATATATATATATATATATATATATATATATATATATATATATATATATATATATATATAATTTTTAGTTTTCAAACCTATGCCCGAAAGATAACTGCATGGAATAATGAAAGATGATCTCGGTCTCATTTCTGATTGGCTCTGGGGACCGAGATAATGATTAGAAGAGAGTGTCGGGGGCATCCGTACTACGACGCGAGAGGTGAAATTCTATGACCGTCGTAGGACGAACAACAGCGAAAGCATTTGCCAAGAATGTCTTCATTGATAGGTTATTTTTACTCAACTCATTCCAGGTTTGGATGTGGAGCTTGGCCGCTAAAGCATGTGCCAAGAATGCTGCATTGATCAAGTGTCCTGTGGGGCGGGCATATTATCAAAGAATAGCCTCACCGTATTCCCTGCGTGTCGTAAAAGGCGACTAAAAGTGGACGGGGCTGGGGGACTAGGAATCCCCCCCCCCCTTGTACCAACCTCCTGTGAGGCATCAAAGATGAGGGAGAGTAGAGGGGAGTATAACTGCTCCCCAAACTGTTTCTTTTTTTATGTCGGCTACCCCCACTTTTAAAGGGGAAACAGCCACGGTATATGTATGTATGTATGTATATATATTAATAACACTGAACTGTTAACATACAGTCTAAAATGGAAGGAAAAGCCCATTAAATAAAACAACGAAAATATATATATATAAAGTACTTATTAATTTCGTGACCTAAACTGGTCACCTTCTCAAAGTACAATGGCATGTGTACATGTTTAAATGATTATTTCTTATCTGTATTTACCAATGAAAACTTGGAAAATATTCCGGAAGTAGAATCCATTTACAGAGACAGTCCCGATAATATACTTAGTTCAATAAATATTATGAGAGAGGAAGTAATAAAAGAAATAGATAAATTAAAGGCTCATAAATCTCCGGGACCTGATGGAATATATGTTAGAATATTAAAGGAATGCAAGGAAGAGCTTAGTTGTCCTCTAACTGCATTATTTAATAATTCAATAAAATTAGGATCGGTACCCATGGAGTGGAAATTGGCAGATGTGGTACCAATATTTAAAAAAGGAGAACGTGTTATAAGAACATAAGAATAGAGGACACTGCAACATGCCTACTGGCACACACGAGGCAGCTCCATTTTTGAATTGTATTTTCAGCATGTCTAACCTATTCTATTCTACTCTACTTATTTATTCTGTTTTTCTTTTTATGACTTTTCTAATAAGCACTAACCTATTCATACCCACCCTACCTCTGTCATATGTCTATCTAATCTACATTTGAAGGTGTCTAAGGTATTGGCATTTACTATCATACTAGGAAGCTTGTTCCATGCATCAGCTACTCTATTACCAAACCAATTTTTACCAATTTCCCTTCTGAACCTAAATTTATCAAGCTTAAATCCATTATTACGAGTTCTGGTTTGATCATGAATTTTTAAAACTTTATTAATATCTCCCTTGTTAATCCCTTTAAACCATTTATACACTTCAATCATATCCCCCCTAACTCTTCGCCTCTCTAGAGAATGTAGATTAAGTTTTTTTAATCTGTCCTCATATGGTAGATTTCTGATATTGTGTATCATCTTGGTCATTCTTCGTTGCACTCTCTCCAAGGATTCAATTTCCATTCTATAATAGGGTGACCAGAATTGCACAGCATAATCTAAATGGGGCCTAACTAATGCAAGATAGAGCTGCAAAATAACTTTTTCCGTCCTATTGCTGACGCTTCTTGAGATAAATCCTAAAATTCTGTTTGCTTTATTTCTGACTGCTGTGCATTGCTCTCTTGGCTTAAGACTACTACTCACAAGAACTCCCAAATACCTTTCACACTGAGAACTCATGATTTCATGGTTATTTAGCTTATAACTAGTATTGTCTTTTATAGTACCCATTTTAACTACTTTACATTTTTCAACATTAAATTCCATTTGCCATTTGTCCGACCATTCAGATAATCTATTTAGATCTTCCTGTAAAGCATGAATGTCTTCTTTTCCATTTATAGTTCTACCTATTTTAGTGTCGTCTGCGAATTTACTTAGGTTACTACTGATATCCGAATCCAGATCATTTAGATATACGATGAATAATAGAGGACCCAGTACAGAGCCTTGTGGTACCCCGCTTGTAACCGAGCCCCACTCTGATTTCTCTCCATTTATGCAAACCCTCGGTTTTCTGTCTTTTAACCATTGTTTGATCCATCTGAGCACAGCTCCTCCTATACCATGAGCTTCCAGCTTTTTAACTAATCTTTTGTGAGGAACTCTATCAAAAGCTTTGCTAAAATCTAGATATATTGTATCATATTCTTTGCCACAATCTACTGCCTCGTAAACTTCTGAATAAAAAGACAGTAAGTTTGTAAGGCACGAAAAACCCTTAAGAAACCCGTGTTGTGAAAGTTTTATCAGTCTGTGTAATTCTAGATGTGCCCTTATTTTATTTGCAATTATGGATTCTAGAATCTTACCCACTGTTGACGTTAAACTAACCTGCCTATAATTATTCTTTTTAACACGTTCTCCTTTTTTAAATATTGGTACCACATCTGCCAATTTCCACTCCATGGGTACCGATCCTAATTTTATTGAATTATTAAATAATGCAGTTAGAGGACAACTAAGCTCTTCCTTGCATTCCTTTAATATTCTAGCATATATTCCATCAGGTCCCGGAGATTTATGAGCCTTTAATTTATCTATTTCTTTTATTACCTCCTCTCTCGTAATATTTATTGAACTAAGTATATTATCGGGACTGTCTCTGTAAATGGATTCTACTTCCGGAATATTTTCCAAGTTTTCATTGGTAAATACAGATAAGAAATAATCATTTAAACATGTACACATCACTTTATCGTCATCTGTGATATGGCCATTGGCTACTTCAATTGGTCCGACTTTTTCCTTAAATTTTGTTTGATAATGTTGATAAAACCCTTTAGGATTTTCTTTAGCTTCTCCTGCTATTCGAACTTCGTATTTTCTTTTCGATTCTCTAACTATCTTTTTAACTTCCCTGTTTAACTGTATATATTGCTGCCTCACCTGCTCTTCACCTCTTTTTAGTTTCCTGTATATTCCTCTTTTAATACCTATAAGATTCTTTATTCTATTGTTCATCCATTTAGGGTCATTTTTTCTTGATCTGCAATGTTTCATGGGAATATAGTCTCTCTGACTATTCTTAAGAGTCATGACAAAATTGTTATATTCCTCATCCAAATTTATATTAACTGACGGGCTGCTGTTCTTTCCTGTGAGGGAATTTAATGTATTGATCTTATCTTGTGATAATCCTTGGCATGTGGTACCCAAATTTCGGGGTAATCCGCTACCTGCGACCTGACCTGCTGGATTAACTACCCACATCTGTACCCCAGAAATCCCTTCCCATACCTCATTAGATAATTTAGTTTTTAAGCCCTCAAAATCTCCTGCTCTAAAGTTTGGAACAATATTCTTATTTTCCTTTATAGTTTCCTTGAAAATTATGTTAAATCTAATGGAATCATGGTCACTGTTGCCCAATTTTTCGCCAACTTCTAAATTTGTAACCATATTCTCTCTATTACTAAGAACTAAATCTAGTGTATTCACTCCCCGAGTTGCTTCATGTACATGCTGAGAAAGGAAATTGTCTTCTACTACTTCCAAAAACTCCTTAGAGCTACTATCACCTGTTATGGTTTCCCAGTTAATATGTCTAAAATTAAAATCGCCTACAATGCAAACTCTATTTGACCTGCTCACTTTAGAAATTTCATCGTATATAACTTGCGACTCTATATTATCTAGATCAGGTGGTCTGTAGACTACTCCTACAACTAGACTTTCTATATTATTTTTAATTTCAACCCATAAGGTTTCTGAATTTAGATTTGTCTTAATTCCAGACTTAATGCAGCTTCTGAGGCTATCTTTAATATACATAATTACCCCTCCCCCTCTTCTATCTGCACTACGATCAGCATAATAAAGTTTATATCCTGTAATTATGTACTCAGCTTTAAGGTGTTTGCTTTCTAAATTAATCCAACTTTCACTAATGCATATTATATCCGGTCTCTCACTACATACTATGGCTCTCAGTTCTTCTATCTTGTTACCTAAACTACGGCTATTTGTATAAATATACTTTTAATCTTTCTCTAGCTTTACCCTTCTTGTGGCTATTCTTTTTGTTGATATTTGTTCTATGTAACAAATGGTTCTTATCCTTAGACTCCCAGTTATTTGACCCACTATTTACTGAACCCTTGCTGACTAATTTCTCTGCACAAGTATTAATCATTTTATTATTTGTGTCTAACAAAACCCCCCTACCTCTCTGTCTATCATACCAGCCAATACCGAGACACCTGAATTAGAAAGATGCACTCCATCCCTTGCATACATATGCTTACGACTAGTGAAGTGATCCCACCCGTCTATAAAACCTATATTATTCTCCCGACAGAAGACTTTCATCCTAGCATTTACTCCTATAGCTCGAGACCACCACTCTGAACTTTGGCTAAGCCTAGGGAGAAGACCACACATCACAGGAACTGCACCCCTTTTCCTGATCTTATCCAGGGCTTGTCTATGCAACCTAATCAGCTCTTCACTTCTACCATCCTGCACGTCATTTCCCCCATCTATCAAACAAATAACATCTTTTTTCTCAATCCAGCTATTTATTGACTCACCCACCTTCTTCATACCTGCTCCAGGGAAAAAATATTTTCCTCTAACTCTATGCCTGAGTTTCCTGTCTACATATCTGCATAGTGAATCCCCTACAATTACCAAAGAACGAGACTTATCCGGAGGATGGGTTACTCCGACCTTGGGAGACTTACCTAGGCTCTTGACCTGAGAGCTTTTCCCACTTCCATTTCTACGATCGCTAGTACACCTATCTGACTCTATAGGTCCTGAAGAATTACTGCCGCCACTGTCACCTTCATCTCTAAGTGAACTAAATGAATTAGCAACTTGTAGTCTAAAAGTATCATTTTTCTTAAGAACCATCTTCGTAGAACCCTTATTCACAACTTTCCAGTCGTCTTCTCTATTCAATTGTCCCTTCCTGGTTAACATCTCTACCTTACCTCTCAGACCCCTGTTCTCCTCAGCTAAGGATCTGACCTCCTGCCTGACTGCGGCCAACTCATTTCTTAAATTAAAAATGAGTTTGCTTGCGTCAGACGAGGACAAATCCCCAGCACAGCCACAAACAGCACCAACAACGACACCACCACCAACACCACTACCACTAACACCACCACCACAAAGAACACCACCACTCTCCATTGTACTAAGTATGGTCAAGACTAGAGCTACTGGAAGCACGTCCTCACTGGATGAACCCAGGAACTAAACTGAACCCAGGAACTAAACTGAACCCAGGAAAAGCAATTAACAAAGCAAACAAAATATTTTATAATGGGCCGACAGAACAGCCAAAAATAAACTTTACTAATACAATTAAAATACCCTATTTAGAAAATATTAAAATTCTTAGTGATCAATTAGGCAGAAGTAATCCTTTCATATTTAATTATCCCAAAACAATTGGTTCTTCACTTATTAACGTATATCAAAAT
>JAXCGZ010005680.1:20000-22500 GCA_037179515.1 Halocaridina rubra
ATATATATATATATATATATATATATATATATATATATATATATATATATATATATATATATATATATATATATATATATATATATATATATATATATATATATATATATATATATATATATATATATATATATATATATATATATATATATATATATATATATATATATATATATATATATATATATATATATATATATATATACATATATATATATATATATATATATATATATATATATATATATATATATATATATATATATATATATATATATATATATATATATATATATATATATATATATATATATATATATATATATATATATATATATATATATATATATATATATATATATATATATATATATATATATATATATATATATATATATATATATATATATATATATATATATATATATATATATATATATATATATATATATATATATATATATATATATATATATATATATATATATATATATATATATATATATATATATATATATATATATATATATATATATATATATATATATATATATATATATATATATATATATATATATATATATATATATATATATATATATATATATATATATATATATATATATATATATATATATATATATATATATATATATATATATATATATATATATATATATATATATATATATATATATATATATATATATATATATATATATATATATATATATATATATATATATATATATATATATATATATATATATATATATATATATATATATATATATATATATATATATATATATATATATATATATATATATATATATATATATATATATATATATATATATATATATATATATATATATATATATATATATATATATATATATGTAGGTATATATATATATATATATATATATATATATATATATATATATATATATATATATATATATATATATATATATATATATATATATATATATATGTAGGTATATATATATATATATATATATATATATATATATATATATATATATATATATATATATATATATATATATATATATATATATATATATATATATATATATGTATATATATGTATATATATGTATATATATGTATATATATATATATATATATATATATATATATATATATATATATATATATATATATATATATATATATATATATATATATATATATATATATATATATATATATATATATATATATATATATATATATATATATATATATATATATATATATATATATATATATATATATATATATATATATATATATATATATATATATATATATATATATATATATATATATATATATATATATATATATATATATATATATATATATATATATATATATATATATATATATATATATATGTATATATATATATATATATATATATATATATATATATATATATATATATATATATATATATATATATATATATATATATATATATATATATATATATATATATATATATATATGTATATATATATATATATATATATATATATATATATATATATATATATATATATATATATATATGTATATATATATATATATATATATATATATATATATATATATATATATATATATATATATATATAGAGAGAGAGAGAGAGAGAGAGAGAGAGAGAGAGAGAGAGAGAGAGAGAGAGAGAGAGAGAGAGAGAGAGAGAGAGAGAGAGAGAGAGAGAGAGAGAGAGAGAGAGAGAGAAGGCTAGAATACTTACTCCCTGTTCCTCTGTGTATCGTTTTAGTCGACTAAATGGGGCGTAGCAAGGAGACTGGGAATCTCCTCCGCTGTATTTTTATTTCTCAAGAGTTAGGATGTTTTGCCATGACTCAGCCACTTCCCTTATAAGAGGAAAAGGACTTATTCTTATATATATATATATATATATATATATATATATATATATATATATATATATATATATATATATATATATATATATATATATGTGTGTGTGTGTGTGTGTGTGTGTGTGTGTGCATTTGTTTTCCTTAATAGTTGTTCCTAAGTCTTAAGAGTTTGCACTCTTCCTGCTGGTGATGATGATATGGATGCTTGGGTTGGTACTTTGGAAGATTGTTGCATTTGTTGTTTAGAAGATTTATTCGGCCACTGGCACCAGAATTTGCACCATTTAGCATTCGTCCTAAAATATGCATGGGCACAGCAAACTTTTGAACGTTGAATCTGATGAAAAGGATCCAGCTCTTGGGAATATCGGAGTAAAGATGACATGGTCTGTCGCAGTGCAATAGCATGTTGTGTTATTGTTGACGGCTGCACCATATTAATGGAATTCCCAGAGATGAAAATAAATTCGTCTCCAAGCTGGCCTAACGCCTGTAGATTCATTTCACCTTTTGATGCTAAAACTGCCGAGAGACTACTTGGGACCGCTTGCAGTAATTTAAGCCTCAT
>JAXCGZ010005680.1:25000-72500 GCA_037179515.1 Halocaridina rubra
GCATTTCATCTCAAACATATTTAGTTTCTGTATCTCACTTACTTTCAACCCCATAACTCTGATCCATACATCACAGTTGGCACAACCACTTTCACATACAAAACTTTCTTAACATTCATTTTCAACCCTCTATTCTTCATCACTCCTTTCAATGCACCTAACACTTTACATACTTCATTCACTCTGTGACACACATCTGCTTCCACTCCACCATTTGCAGCTATTGCCGAGCATAAATACTTAAACTGATTAACCTCCTCAAGTGTCTCTCCATTCAACATAACATTCAATCCAGCGCCATCCTCATTTCTTGTACACCTCATAACCTTACTCTTTCCCACATTCACTCGCAACTTCCTTCTCTCACACACCATTCCATATTCTGACACTAACTGACACAGATTTTCCTCTGAATCTGCCACCACCACAGTATCATCTGCAAACAGCAACTGATTCAGCTACCACTCGTTATCATCCCCATCTACCATTCTCAAACCTCATTCACCTCTCTTACAACTCCATCAATATACAAATTGAACAGCCATGGTGACATCACACATCCCTGTCTCAGTCCCACACTCACTGGAAACCACTCACTCACTTCATTCCCTACCCTAACACATGCTCTACTGCCCTCATACAAACTCTTCACTGCATGCAACAATTTACCATTAATTCCATATAATCTCAAAACATTCCACATAGCCTCTCTATCAACTCTATCATATGCTTTCTCCAGATCCAAACATGCAAAATACACATCCTAACCCTTTGCTAAATATTTCTCACATAACTGCCTAACTATAAAAATCTGATCTATATAACCTCTACCTCTCCTAAAACCACTCTGCACTTCCGCGATCACATATTCTGTCTTATCCCTAATCCTATTAACCAGTATCCTACCATACACTTTCCTACCTTAATCAAAAAACTTATACCCCTAAAATTACTGCATTCATACATATCTCCCTTTCCTTTGTATAGGGGCACTATACAAGCAATCACCCATTCCACTGGCACCAATGACAACATAAAGCATATATTAAACACTCTCACTAACCATTCCAATGCAGTCACACCCCCTTCTTTCAACATCTCTGCTCTCACACCATCCATTCCAGGTGCTTTACCTCCTTTTGCTTCATACAATGCCCTTTTCACCTCCTCTCTTGTAATCTCTCTCTCATTTTCATCTCCCATTACTGGCCCTTGAACCCCCCCCCCACTGCCTCTATAGCTGTCTCTCTATCTTCCTCAACATTCAGCAAGCACTCAAAATATTCTGCCCATCTTTTCCTTGCATCATTCCCTCTTAACATCTGTCCATTCACATCTTTCACTGTCTCTTCCATCCTCGATTCACCCTTCCTTACTCTCTTCACCTCTTTCCAAAACTTCTTTTTATTCTCCTCATAAGACCTCCTAAAATCCTGTCCCCACCTAACATTTGCTAACCTCTTCTTTTCCTCTACCTTCCGCTTGGTTTCCACATTTTTTTCCCTATATCTTTCATACTTCTCCCTTCTTTTACACTGCAGCCATTCCTCAAAAGTCCTCTTTTTCTCTTCCACCTTCATTTTCACCCCTTCATTCCACCACTCGCTGCCCCTCCTCATGCCACCTCCAACAAACCTCTTTCCACACACATCACTTGCGTGTCCCACAAACATTCTTTCATCAACCCCCATTTCTCCCCTAACTCCCCAACTTCTCTTTCTTTCACCCTGTCATATGCCACTCTCAACCTGGCCTGATATTCCTGTCTCTTCTCTGGCTTTTTCAACTCTTCCACCTTCACTATTTCCTTTCTACATCCCCCCACACTATTTCCCCACTCTTTTGCTACTACCACTTTTGCTTCAACCAAAAAATGATCAGACATCCCAGCAGCCACACCCCTGAATGCATGTACATCTTTCACTCTACCAACCATGCTCTTTGCTACCAACACATAATCCATCAGTGCTCTTTCTTTCACTCTTCCATATGCCACTCTCATCCATGTATAATTATTTATTAACTTCTTCTTAAATAAACTATTACCTATCACCAACTCTTGCTCCACACACATATCTAACAGTCTCTCGCCACTCTCATCCCCACCTGGTATCCCATACTTTCCTACAACACCTTCTATCTCTCCATCACCCACTCTGGCATTCAAGTCACCCAACACAACTACATAGTTCCTTCTACTCAGGCCATCCACACATCTAGTTAACTCATTCCAGAATTCATCCAGCTCTTCCTCACTTCTCTCACATCCATACGCACTAACAAAAGCATAACATTCCCTTCCTATCCTAGCCCTCACCCACATCAGCCTAGATGACACTTCTTTCCATTCCACTACCTGATTTACCATCCATTCACTCAGCAATAATGCCACACCTTCTCTCGCTCTCCCCCTTTCAACCCCAGACACCCTACCCGTCACATCACCAAATGCCACATCTCCTTTTCCTTTCATCTTCGTCTCACACAATGCCAATACATCCATCCTCCTCCTACCAAGCATATATCCAATCTCACATCTTTTGCTCTCTATCGTACTACAACCACGCACATTTAGACACCCCAAAATTAGAGTTTGGGGAGAAATTATTCTCCCCTCTACTCCCGTTCTACTTTGACGTCTCGCAGGAGGTTGATACAAGGGGGGGATTCCTAGTCCCCCCGCCCCGTCCACTTTTAGTCGCCTTTTACGACACGCAGGGAATACGTTGAGGCTATTCTTTGATGTTGTGCCCTCCCCACAGGGCACAACATCAATAATAATAATAATAATAATAATAATAATAATAATAATAATAATAATAATAATAATAATAATAATAATAATAATAGTAATAGTAATAATAATAATAATAATAATAACAACAATAATAATAATAATAATAATAATAATAATAATAATAATAATAATAATAATAATAATAATAATAATAATAATAATAATAATAATAATAATAAATATAATAATAAATAATAATATTAATAATAATAATAAAAATAATAATAATAATAATAATAATAATAATAATAATAATAATAATAATAATAATAATAATAATAATAATAATAATATTAATAATGATAATAATAATAATAATAATAATAATAATAATAATAATAATAATAATAATAATAATAATAATAATAATAATAATAATAATAATAATGATAAAAATAATAATAGTAATAATAATAATAATAGTATTAACAAAGATAAAAATAATAATGACAACAATATTAATAATAATAATGGATTATCCGCAATAATACTTACAAAGGTCCACAGAATACAGTGTGATGTAAGACTAAAGCTTCACGTGACGTTCACATAGTGCTATATTTCTATTGATTAATGCTCTTCCATATGCCTTACCAATTACACTCAATAAACTAATTCCTCTGAAGCTACTACACTCATTCTTATCTCCTTTCCCTTTATCAAGTGGAACTACACATGTACTCTTCCAATCAACTTGGACCCTTCTTTTCATTAAAAATACATTCAGCAACCCAACCATGCATTCTATTAATGCCTCCCCACCTTTTGACACATTCACTGTAACACCTACCTACTCCTGGTGCTTTACCTGCTTTAATGGCTCTCAGTGCCAAATGTACATTCTCTTTTGTTATTTCTCTATCATTCTTACGCAATCTCTTCCTCTCTCTATCATTCTCATATAGCAGTTCCTTAAACTACTGAGCCCATTTCTCTCTCACCTCTATATCACCCACTAACAATTGCAGATCTACTCTTTACACCTTCCCCTCCATATCAGACTCATTTTTTCCTCACTCTTTTCACTTCTTTCCTAAACATCTTCTCATTCCTCTCTAAATTCCCAGATAAGCATCTACCTCCATCTCACATCCACTTCTCTCTTTGCCTCCCTCACCATGCACTTTGCTAACCTCATCCTTGCACTATACCTTTCATTTGTCTCTACATCACCTGTATGTAACCATACCTCAAATTTCTCCTTCTTTTCAGCCACTACTGCACTCACCTCCTCATTTCACCATTCACTACTTCTTCATTTTACTTACTCCTGTTAGTTCCCCTCCACACACTGCCTCAGCATACTTCATAACTTTCTCATTGAAACATCTCCATTCTTCTTCCACTCTCTACTCCACTTTCTCTTTCACTACATTCCACATGTCCTCAGACTAGCCTTATGCTCACAGTTTTCTCTTTCTTATTCAGTTCACTCACTTTTATCATCTCTCTTCCTCTCTTGGTTGTCCTTTTTTTCTCCACTTATCTCCCACTCTCACTTCACTTTCCATGAAATAATGACGATATAATCCACCAATAGCACCATTCATTACATTCACTTCCAATACTTTTCCAATCACCCTCCAGTACACCACAACATAATTCTTTAATGCATTGTCAACTACTCCACCAGTATCTAATCTGACCCATGCTTACTTGTGCACATCCCTCTTTTTGAAGACAGTATTATCAGTCAACATCTCTCTCTTCTCAATATGCTTTTCTATCTATTTCTCTCCACTCTCACTTCTACCAGGTACTCCATACTTCCCAATCACACCATCCACTGTCCTATTCGAAACTCTAGCATTCAAATCTTCCATTAGCACCACAATCATAATCATTCCCGAGTCTTTCACACACACACAAACACACGCTCATTCTATTTCATTAAAATTCTTTTTTCCTCTACACTCTTACACTACCTTGGCCATATGCGCTCATAAGCAATCAAATATCGCATCCAAATCTTATTTAGTCATTACTTATGTAGAAACTCTTCAACACATTCAACAAACTTCCATTTATTCCATACTGTTGCAATGCACTCCATAATCCCTCTCTATCTACCCTTTCATACGCTTTCTTTATGTCCATAAAAGCCCTAAAAGTGTCCCTACCTTTCTCCAATAGCTTCTCACACATCTGTCTTACCACAAACGCCTGATTCACACATCCTCTTCCAATCCTGGACCCACACTGTTTATCGCCAATCAATTTCTCAGTACCTTTCCTAATGCTCTCGATTAACACTCTTCCATATATATTACCAACAGCCCTCAACACACTAATTCCTCTAAACCTATTGCACTCATTCTTTTCTGCTTTCCCTTTGTAAAGTGGAACTAGTCATGCACTCCTCAAATAACCTGGGACCCTCCCTTTCCTGACACACATTCAACATCCTAACCATCCATTCTACCAATGCCTCCTCACCTTTTGAAACGGATTCAACATGACACCCATCTCTCCCTGGTGCTTTTCCTGCTTCCATTGCTCTCAATGCCAAATGTACCTTCTATATTGCTATTTCTCTATCATTATCATCACCTAACACTGGAATTCGTCATTCGTTACCCACAGTGATGATATCTGCCTCTCTATAATCTTCCTCAGTTAGCATTTCCTTGAAATATTCAGCCCATCTCTCTTTCACCTTTATTTCATTTACTAGCAATTGCCCATCTGCTCCTTTCACCCTCTCCTCCCTACCATGCTCACCTTTCCTCACTCTTTTCACTTCCTTCCTAAACATCTTTTTCTTCCTTTCAAAGATCTCTGACAAGATCCTACCCCACCTTTCATCTGCTTCTCTCTTTGCCTCCCTCAGCACTCACTTTGCTAACCTTTTCTTTCAGCAATACCTTTCATGCGCCTCTACAATACCTACTTGCAACAATACTTCAAATGCATGGTTCTTTTCAGCCACTACTGCACTCACCTGCTCATTCCGTCATTCACTAACTTTCTTTTTACCTCCTACAGTTAGTCTCCTTCCACACACTGCCTCGGTACACTTCAAAACTTCCTCCTTGAAATAGCCCCATTCTTCTTTCACTCCCTCCACCACTTTATCTTTCACTACATTCCACACTTTCCTCAGACTAGACTTATACTCACAGTCGTTCTTTTTCTTATATAATTCATTCATTTTTAGCACCTCTCTTCCTATCTCTCTTCTCTTTCCCCACTTTTTTCCCACTCTCTATCTACTTTCCTTGAAATAATGATCAGATATTCCACCACTAGCTCCTCTCAGTACATACAAATCCAATACCCTTCCAGTCACCCTCCTCTCCAACTACTCTTCTATTATCAACTCTGACCCATGTATACTTGTGAACATCATTCTTGTTAAATACAGTATTAGCAATGAAAAACTCTTGTTAATGCACATTTCAAAAATGCTCTCTCCACTCTCATTCCTAAAAGGTACTCCATACTTCCCAATAACACCATCCACTGGCTCATTACCTATTCTAACATTCAAAATTCCAATCAACACCATATTCACTTTAATCCCCAAGTCTTCCACACACACACACACACACAAATGGTTACAAGCCTTGATGATAAAATTCGGAATATGGATGGAGAAATGAAAGAGAATGAAACACTCAGAGAACAAATAAGATCTTTGGAGGAAGCAAATAAAGCACAAGGGCAGGAGAGAAAGGAACTAGAAAAAAGAATAAAGAAGCTGGAAGGGGAAAAGAGTCAACTAGAATCTAGAATTTCTAATCAAGAAGATAAAAACAAACAGCTAAATGACAACCTAAAGGAATTAGATGTTAGTTCACTGCTATCTTCTGAGAGAGACGAGATTGCTGCTTGGAATGTTCAGATTAAGGAAAACATTGAACAGTTCAGAAAAGAGTTCCAGGAGCTGAATATGGAAAATGATGCCATGAAAACGTCCTTTGCTGATGCACTAAAGGGGAATGTGGCAGTAAAAGAGGCTGTAAAGGTGGTGGCACTGGAAAACATACAAACAGTTGATTATAAAGAGACAGTAATTGAAAAAATGAAAGACGTTGTGATGGAAAGGGCAAACCCACTCATCAGACAGGCACTTGATAAGGAGAAGACAGTGGTAATCTCAGGCATAAGTGAATCCCAGGAGCCAACATGGCAGGGGAGACTTGAAGAAAATAAAGCTAGGGTTGTAGACCTGATAAGAAAGCTTGGAGTAGTATGTGGTCCTGAGGATATTGTAAACATACACCAACTAGGTAAATATTCGAGGGAAGGAAAGCCGAGACCAACAAAAGTAACCTTTGAGAGAGGGGAGACATGTAGGGAAATATTGTTGAGAAAAAAAAGTCTAAAAGACCTTCAAGAATGCAAAGAAGTGTTCATTAGACGATACAGAACACAGGAAGAGATGGGAAAGATCAAAAACTTGTTGCAAGAGGCAAGAAGGTTAAATGATGAAAGAAATGAGGAAGAGAAGAAAAATTTTCGTTACGGAATACTTCCAGACAAAGGGGAGATAAAGAAGATAATGACAGAAGATCAGGGGATGGGGCCTCATTAAGATTGTTATACACAAATGCTGATGGATTAGCTGGTAAGGCAGTAGAATTAAAAGATAGGATTCACAACAGTAAGGCAGATATAGTAGCAATTACAGAGACTAAGTTGAGTGAGGACATAAACAGTGTCACAGTTTTTCCTAAGGGCTTCAGAATACTAAGGGTCGAAAGATCTGAGAGGACTGGTGGAGGGATAGCACTGCTCATAAGTGAGAGGATTCAAGCTGAAGAGATAAACTTGGCTATAGAAAGTGAGTTCAGGGAATTTCTTGTTGCTCGCATAAATACTGGGTCAGAGAGCATTATAATAACTGTTGTATACAACCCACCAAGGAACCAAAATAGGCTTGAAATTTATGAGGAAAGTCATATAGGTACGATTGAAGTCATAAACTCAGTTGTTAACATGGCGCGGGAGAAAAAATGTAGGATTTTGATTATGGGAGACTTTAATCATAAAGAGATAGATTGGATAAATCTTGACCCACACAGTGGTGAGGACTCCTTTGGGGCAAGATTCCTAGATTGCGTACAAGGGAATTTCCTACACCAACATGTAATGGAACCAACAAGAGCCAGGGGTGGGGATGAGCCATCACTACTTGATCTGGTGTTCACAGATAATGTGTTGGATATTGAAAATATTGAGTATGAACCACCAATTGGAAAGAGTGACCACTGTGTGTTGTTGATGGAGTATATCATTGAAGACATTCTTCCTGAGAGTAGAGGCACTGAGGACATGAGGAGGAACTATCAGAAAGGAGATTACATCAAAATGAATGAGCTTTTTGCAGTTATTGACTGGAGAACCTTATTTTACAACAAATCTGTACAAGAAATGTATGACATCTTTTGTGAGAAATATGGGAAGATAGTAGATTGCTGCATACCTGTCACCAAAGTAGGTGTAATTCATGCCAGAGAGAAATGGTTCGATAATGGGTGTAAAAGAGCTAAGGAGTGGAGAGACAAATGCTGGAAAAGGTATAGGAGGAGAAAAAACATAAATGCCTGGCAAACCTACAAAAGAGCAAGAAATGACTACCTAAGTAAAAGGAGAGAGGCAGAGAAAGATTATGAGAGGGACATCACCAGGAAGGCTAAAGAAAATCCCAAGCTTTTCCACAGCTTTATCAGAGGAAAACTGAAGGTAAAAGAACAGGTTTTAAGGCTAAAGAGAGCGGATGGAAGCATCACTGAGACGGACGAAGAGATCTGCAAAGAATTGAACAAGGAGTTTCAGTCAGTATTTACAGTAGAAAATACCCCACCCCCTCAGATTGCAGTGATAGAAGCTCAAGGGCCGGTATTAGAGAACATCAACCTTACAGCCACAGAGGTATGCAAGGCGCTGATGGATTTAGATGTTCATAAAGCTACAGGTCCTGATGACATATCCCCTCATGTGCTTAAAAAATGCGCAAACACAATATCAGTGGCACTAAGTATCATATTTAAGGAGTCATTGGAGTCGGGGGAGATTCCAAGATGCTGGAAACAAGCAAATGTGATACCTATCTTCAAAAAGGGAAGGAGGGATACGGCTCTGAACTATAGACCAGTTTCCTTGACCAGCATAGTTTGCAAAGTTATGGAGAAACTACTAAGGAAACATATCTCTCTTCACTTGGAATCCTTCAACTTTTTGTCAGTGAGGCAACATGGCTTCAGAGAAGGAAGATCAACAGTAACAAACTTATTAGAATTTTATGATGAGGTAAGCCAAATCTTACAGGAAAGAGAGGGTTGGGCAGATTGCATATTCCTAG
The DNA here is from genome assembly GCA_037179515.1 of Halocaridina rubra. NCBI lineage: Eukaryota > Metazoa > Arthropoda > Malacostraca > Decapoda > Atyidae > Halocaridina > Halocaridina rubra. The sequence goes on from JAXCGZ010005680.1 coordinate 34,105, forward strand.
ACTTCCAGAAAGCGTTTGACACTGTTCCACATGGGAGACTTATTAGGAAGCTGCAATCAATGGCTAGAATAGGTGGAAATGTCTTGGAATGGATAAAAACTTACTTAGAAGGAAGGGAACAGAGGGTTAGAGTAAGACACTCAGTGTCTGAATGGAGAAGAGTTAGTAGTGGAGTTCCACAGGGTTCAGTTTTAGGGCCACTTTTGTTCCTTGTATATGTAAATGACCTACCAGAGTCTGTAAATTCATTCATGAATATGTTTGCAGATGATGCAAAGATTGTGAAGAAAGTAAAAAACGAGAACAATGGTAGAGAACTTCAGGAGGATCTAAATAATCTGCATGAGTGGTCAGAAAAGTGGCTAATGAAATTCAATACCTCAAAATGTAAGGTAATGAGAATGGGTACAAGTGCAAGAAGGCCCAAGCTTGACTACTCGGTGGCTGGAGTACAGCTTCAGGAGACAGAAAATGAGAGAGATCTAGGAGTAAACATATTGGCAGATTTGTCTCCAGAAATACATATAAATGGCGTAGTAAGGGCAGCATATGCATTCTTATCAAATGTAAGGGTAGCCTTCAGGCACATGGACAAGGAAATGTTCAGAAATATTTATGTAACCTATGTGAGGCCAAAACTCGAATATGCAGCCCCCTTTTGGAATCCGCACTTGAAAAAGCACATAGCTAAGCTTGAAAAAGTTCAAAGACATGCCACGAAACTGGTGCCAGAAATACGCAATCTCGGTTATGATGAGAGGCTGAGGGAATTAGACTTGCCATCACTCGAAGCTAGAAGAGTAAGGGGGGATATGGTGACAGTCTTTAAATTCCTTCATGGTTATGATAGAGTGGATAGGGATCGATATTTCGATATGGCTGGCTCTAGAACTAGAGGTCATAGTTTGAAGCTTCGGAAGAAAACTTGTTTGCAGGATGTAAGGAAATACTTTTTCAGTGTAAGAGTAGTTGATAATTGGAATTCGCTAAGCGAGGAGGTAGTTAATGCTACCTCAATCCATAGTTTTAAGGACAGGTATGATAAGTATCACTAAGTCTAAAAATGGAACCGATCAGGAGACGGGAAGATACGAGCTTTGGGCTCTTTCCCGTAAACACAATTAGGTAATCACAATTAGGTAATCACACTCGTTATATTTCATCCAAATTCTTCTCTTTCTTCCTCACCTCTTTCACTGTCAGGGAAATATGAGCTCACAAACACCCCAAACCTCGCATCCACTGCTCATTTTAGCCACTATTAGTAGAGATGATTTTTCCTTTTCTTTCCACAACACACTTATTTATCTCTTCACATGCCAAAAGAGCCACTGCCTCTCTTCCTCTCCCTCTCTAAACTCCATACACGCTACCTACCACACTCTAATTGTCACTTCACCATTCCCTTTCATCTTAGTTTCACTCAGTGCAAGTATATCCATTATTCTCTCTGCAAACACAGAACTCTATCACCTCCCACTTACTTTCATTTGCACCAAAACCAAACACATTCAGATATCCAATTCCGAGGGTTCTGGCAGGATTTCTCCAAACAGAATACCCCCACCATTTCTAAGCCACTCATAGGAAAAAAGGTACAGAGGATGGGTCCTATTCCCTGCGGTCTGTTCCATTTAGTCGAATTTTACCACACATAGGGGAACACGGAGGAAGTATATATATATATATATATATATATATATATATATATATATATATATATATATATATATATATATATATATATATATATATATATATATATATAAATGTATATATATATATATATATATATATATATATATATATATATATATATATATATATATATATATATATATATATATATATATATATATATATATATATATATATATATATATATATATATATATATATATATATATATATATATATATATATATATATATATATATATATATATATATATATATATATATATATATATATATATATATATATATATATATATATATATATATATATATATATATATATATATATATATATATATATATATATATATATATATATATATATATATATATATATATATATATATATATATATATATATATATATATATATATATATATATATATATATATATATATATATATATATATATATATATATATATATATATATATATATATATATATATATATATATGATTACCTAATTGTGATTACCTAATTGTGTTTACGGGAAAGAGCCCAAAGCTCGTATCTTCCCGTCTCCTGATCGGTTCCATTTTTAGACTTAGTGATACTTATCATACCTGTCCTTAAAACTATGGATTGAGATAGCATTAACTACCTCCTCGCTTAGCGAATTCCAATTATCAACTACTCTTACACTGAAAAAGTATTTCCTTACATCCTGCAAACAAGTTTTCTTCCGAAGCTTCAAACTATGACCTCTAGTTCTAGAGCCAACCATATCGAAATATCGATCCCTATCCACTCTATCATAACCATGAAGGAATTTAAAGACTGTCACCATATCCCCCCTTACTCTTCTAGCTTCGAGTGATGGCAAGTCTAATTCCCTCAGCCTCTCATCATAACCGAGACTGCGTATTTCTGGCACCAGTTTCGTGGCATGTCTTTGAACTTTTTCAAGCTTAGCTATGTGCTTTTTCAAGTGCGGATTCCAAAAGGGGGCTGCATATTCGAGTTTTGGCCTCACATAGGTTACATAAATATTTCTGAACATTTCCTTGTCCATGTCCCTGAAGGCTACCCTTACGTTTGATAAGAATGCATATGCTGCCCTTACTACGCCATTTATATGTATTTCTGGAGACAAATCTGCCAGTATGTTTACTCCTAGATCTCTCTCATTTTCTGTCTCTTGAAGTTGTACTCCAGCCACCGAGTAGTCAAGCTTGGGCCTTCTTGCACTTGTACCCATTCTCATTACCTTACATTTTGAGGTATTGAATTTCATTAGCCACTTTTCTGACCACTCATGCAGATTATTTAGATCCTCCTGAAGTTCTCTACCATTGTTCTCGTTTTTTACTTTCTTCACAATCTTTGCATCATCTGCAAACATATTCATGAATGAATTTACAGACTCTGGTAGGTCATTTACATATACAAGGAACAAAAGTGGCCCTAAAACTGAACCCTGTGGAACTCCACTACTAACTCTTCTCCATTCAGACACTGAGTGTCTTACTCTAACCCTCTGTTCCCTTCCTTCTAAGTAAGTTTTTATCCATTCCAAGACATTTCCACCTATTCTAGCCATTGCTTGCAGCTTCCTAATAAGTCTCCCATGTGGAACAGTGTCAAACGCTTTCTGGAAGTCTAGGAATATGCAATCTGCCCAGCCCTCTCTTTCCTGTAAGATTTGGCTTACCTCATCATAAAATTCTAATAAGTTTGTTACTGTTGATCTTCCTTCTCTGAAGCCATGTTGCCTCACTGACAAAAAGTTGAAGGATTCCAAGTGAAGAGAGATATGTTTCCTTAGTAGTTTCTCCATAACTTTGCAAACTATGCTGGTCAAGGAAACTGGTCTATAGTTCAGAGCCGTATCCCTCCTTCCCTTTTTGAAGATAGGTATCACATTTGCTTGTTTCCAGCATCTTGGAATCTCCCCCGACTCCAGTGACTCCTTAAATATGATACTTAGTGCCACTGATATTGTGTTTGCGCATTTTTTAAGCACATGAGGGGATATGTCATCAGGACCTGTAGCTTTATGAACATCTAAATCCATCAGCGCTTTGCATACCTCTGTGGCTGTAAGGTTGATGTTCTCTAGTACCGGCCCTTGAGCTTCTATCACTGCAATCTGAGGGGGTGGGGTATTTTCTACTGTAAATACTGACTGAAACTCCTTGTTCAATTCTTTGCAGATCTCTTCGTCCGTCTCAGTGATGCTTCCATCCGCTCTCTTTAGCCTTAAAACCTGTTCTTTTACCTTCAGTTTTCCTCTGATAAAGCTGTGGAAAAGCTTGGGATTTTCTTTAGCCTTCCTGGTGATGTCCCTCTCATAATCTCTCTCTGCCTTTCTCCTTTTACTTAGGTAGTCATTTCTTGCTCGTTTGTAGGTTTGCCATGCATTTATGTTTTTTCTCCTCCTATACCTTTTCCAGCATTTGTCTCTCCACTCCTTAGCTCTTTTACACCCATTATCGAACCATTTCTCTCTGGCATGAATTACACCTACTTTGGTGACAGGTATGCAGCAATCTACTATCTTCCCATATTTCTCACAAAAGATGTCATACATTTCTTGTACAGATTTGTTGCAAAATAAGGTTCTCCAGTCAATAACTGCAAAAAGCTCATTCATTTTGATGTAATATCCTTTCGGATAGTTCCTCCTCATGTCCTCAGTGCCTCTACTCTCAGGAAGAATGTCTTCAATGATATACTCCATCAACAACACACAGTGGTCACTCTTTCCAATTGGTGGTTCATACTCAATATTTTCAATATCCAACACATTATCTGTGAACACCAGATCAAGTAGTGATGGCTCATCCCCACCCCTGGCTCTTGTTGGTTCCATTACATGTTGGTGTAGGAAATTCCCTTGTACGCAATCTAGGAATCTTGCCCCAAATGAGTCCTCACCACTGTGTGGATCAAGATTTATCCAATCTATCTCTTTATGATTAAAGTCTCCCATAATCAAAATCCTACATTTTTTCTCCCGCGCCATGTTAACAACTGAGTTTATGACTTAAATCGTACCTATATGACTTTCCTCATAAATTTCAAGCCTATTTTGGTTCCTTGGTGGGTTGTATACAACAGTTATATATATATATATATATATATATATATATATATATATATATATATATATATATATATATATATATATATATATATATATATATATATATATATATATATATATATATATATATATATATATATATATATATATATATATATATATGTGTGTGTGTGTGTGTGTGTGAATTTGTGTACGTGTGTGCATGTGTGTGTATGTGTGTGTGTGTTTGTGAATGTGTGTATTTGCATGTGCATGTAAGACAAAGTGTATATATATATATATATATATATATATATAGATATATATATATATATATATATATATATATATATATATATATATATATATATATATATATATATATATATATATATATATATATATATATATGTATATATATATATATATATATATATATATATATATATATATATATATATATATATATATATATATATATATATATATATATATATATATATATATATATATATATATATATATATATATATATATATATATATATATATATATATATATATATATATATATATATATATACACACACACACATATATATATATATATATATATATATATATATATATATATATATATATATATATATATATATATATATATATATATATATATATATATATATATATATATATATATATATATATATATATATATATATATATATATATATATATATATATATATATATATATATATATATATATATATATATATATATATATATATATATATATATATATATATATATATATATATATATATATATATATATATATATATATATATATATATATATATATATATATATATATATATATATATATATATATATATATATATATATATATATATATATATATATATATATATATTACCAATTAATCACATTACATATGTGAAAACATGAATAATTTTTTTTTACCCCGACCGGGATTCGAACCTAGGACTTATAATTACTAAGTCAAGGAACTACCAACTACACACCACAGAAGGTTAAAAGGAATCCAACCTTATAGCTTATATCTGCTATACTTAGGAATGAACGCATTCTATCTGAATGCCACTATGTTCATATTACATATTGCCCAACCTCACTCGTGGCTTCATTTTAGTATTTAATTCAATTCCCAATCTCATTCGGGCCATAAAATAACCAATTAAGCACATTACATATGTGAAAACATGAATAATTTTTTACCCCGTCCTAGGTTCGCGTCCCGGTTGGGGTAAAAAATGATTCATGTTTTCACATATATAATGTGATTAATTGGTTATTGTATAACTCGAATTAGATTGGGAATCGAATTAAATGCGAAAATAAAGCCACGGGTGAGGTTGGGGAATCTGTAATATGAACATAGTGGCATTCAGATAGAATGCGTTCATTCCTAAGTATAGCAGCTATAAGCTATAGGGTTGGATTCCTTTTAACCTTCTGTGGTGTGTAGTTGGTAGCGCCTTGACTTAGTGATTATAAGTCTTAGGTTCGAGTCCCGGTCGGGGTAAAAAATTATTCATATATATATATATATATATATATATATATATATATATATATATATATATATATGTGTGTGTGTGTGTGTGTGATTACCTAATTGTGATTACCTAATTGTGTTTACGGGAAAGAGCCCAAAGCTCGTATCTTCCCGTCTCCTGATCGGTTCCATTTTTAGACTTAGTGATACTTATCATACCTGTCCTTAAAACTATGGATTGAGGTAGCATTAACTACCTCCTCGCTTAGCGAATTCCAATTATCAACTACTCTTACACTGAAAAAGTATTTCCTTACATCCTGCAAACAAGTTTTCTTCCGAAGCTTCAAACTATGACCTCTAGTTCTAGAGCCAGCCATATCGAAATATCGATCCCTATCCACTCTATCATAACCATGAAGGAATTTAAAGACTGTCACCATATCCCCCCTTACTCTTCTAGCTTCGAGTGATGGCAAGTCTAATTCCCTCAGCCTCTCATCATAACCGAGATTGCGTATTTCTGGCACCAGTTTCGTGGCATGTCTTTGAACTTTTTCAAGCTTAGCTATGTGCTTTTTCAAGTGCGGATTCCAAAAGGGGGCTGCATATTCGAGTTTTGGCCTCACATAGGTTACATAAATATTTCTGAACATTTCCTTGTCCATGTGCCTGAAGGCTACCCTTACATTTGATAAGAATGCATATGCTGCCCTTACTACGCCATTTATATGTATTTCTGGAGACAAATCTGCCAATATGTTTACTCCTAGATCTCTCTCATTTTCTGTCTCCTGAAGCTGTACTCCAGCCACCGAGTAGTGTGTGTGTGTGTGTGTGTGTGTGTGTGTGTGTGTGTGTGTGTGTGTGTGATTACCTAATTGTGATTACCTAATTGTGTTTACGGGAAAGAGCCCAAAGCTCGTATCTTTCCGTCTCCTGATCGGTTCCATTTTATACTTAGTGATACTTATCATACCTGTCCTTAAAGCTATGGATTGAGATAGCATTAACTACTTCTTCGTTTACCGAATTCCAATTATCAACTACTCTTACACTAAAAAAGTATATCTTTTCATCCTGCAAAGAAGTTTTCTTACGAAGCTTCAAACTATGACCTCTAGTTCTAGAGCCAGCCATATCAAAATATCGATCCCTATCCACTCTATCATAACCATGAAGGAATTTAAAGACTGTCACCATATCCCCCCTCACTCTTCTAGCTTCGAGTGATGGTAAGTCTAATTCCCTCAGCCTCTCATCATAACTGAGATTGCGTATTTCTGGCACCAGTTTCGTGGCATGTCTTTGAACTTTTTCAAGCTTAGCTATGTGCTTTTTCAAGTGCGGATTCCAAAAGGGGGCTGCATATTCGAGTTTTGGCCTCACATAGGTTACATAAATATTTCTGAACATTTCCTTGTCCATGCGCCTGAAGGCTACCATTACATTTGATAAGAATGCATATGCTGCCCTTACTATGCCATTTATATGTATTTCTGGAGACAAATATGCCAGTATGTTTACTCCTAGATCTCTCTCATTTTCTGTCTCTTGAAGTTGTACTCCAGCCACCGAGTAGTCAAGCTTGGGCCTTCTTGCACTTGTACCCATTCTCATTACCTTACATTTTGAAGTATTGAATTTCATTAGCCACTTTTCTGACCACCCATGCAGATTATTTAGATCCTTCTGAAGTTCTCTACCATTGTTTTCGTTTTTTACTTTCTTCACAATCTTTGCATCATCTGCAAACATATTCATGAATGAATTTACAGACTCTGGTAGGTCATTTACATATACAAGGAACAAAAGTGGCCCTAAAACTGAACCCTGTGGAACTCCACTACTAACTCTTCTCCATTCAGACACTGAGTGTCTTACTCTAACCCTCTGTTCCCTTCCTTCTAAGTAAGTTTTTATCCATTCCAAAACATTCCCACCTATTCTAGCCATTGATTGCAGCTTCCTAATAAGTCTCCCATGTGGAACAGTGTCAAACGCTTTCTGGAAGTCTAGGAATATGCAATCTGCCCAGCCCTCTCTTTCCTGTAAGATTTGGCTTACCTCATCATAATATTCTAAGAAGTTTGTTACTGTTGATCTACCTTCTCTGAAGCCATGTTGCCTCACTAACAAAAAGTTGAAGGATTCCAAGTGAAGAGAGATATGTTTCCTTAGTAGTTTCTCCATAACTTTGCAAACTATGCTGGTCAAGGAAACTGGTCTATAGTTCAGAGCCGTATCCCTCCTTCCCTTTTTGAAGATAGGTATCACATTTGCTTGTTTCCAGCATCTTGGAATCTCCCCCGACTCCAGTGACTCCTTAAATGTGATACTTAGTGCCACTGATATTGTGTTTGTGCATTTTTTAAGCACATGAGGGGATATGTCATCAGGACCTGTAGCTTTATGAACATCTAAATCCATCAGCGCTTTGCATACCTCTGTGGCTGTAAGGTTGATGTTCTCTAATACCGGCCCTTGAGCTTCTATCACTGCAATCTGAGGGGGTGGGGTATTTTCTACTGTAAATACTGACTGAAACTCCTTGTTCAATTCTTTGCAGATCTCTTCATCCGTCTCAGTGATGCTTCCATCCGCTCTCTTTAGCCTTAAAACCTGTTCTTTTACCTTCAGTTTTCCTCTGATAAAGCTGTTGAAAAGCTTGGGATTTTCTTTAACCTTCCTGGTGATGTCCCTCTCATAGTCTCTCTCTGCCTCTCTCCTTTTACTTAGGTAGTCATTTCTTGCTCTTTTGTAGGTTTGCCATGCATTTATGTTTTTTCTCCTCCTATACCTTTTCCAGCATTTGTCTCTCCACTCCTTACCTCTTTTACACCCATTATCGCACCATTTCTCTCTGGCATGAATTACACCTACTTTGGTGACAGGTATGCAGCAATCTACTATCATCCCATATTTCTCACAAAAGATGTCATACATTTCTTGTACAGATTTGTTGCAAAATAAGTTTCTCCAGTCAATAACTGCAAAAAGCTCATTCATTTTGATGTAATCTCCTTTCGGATAGTTCCTCCTCATGTCCTCAGTGCCTCTACTTTCAGGAAGAATATCTTCAATGATATACTCCATCAACAACACACAGTGGTCACTCTTTTCAGTTGGTGGTTCATACTCAATTTTTTCAATATCCAGCACATTATCTGTGAACACTAGATCAAGTAGTGATGGCTCATCCCCACCCCTGGCGCTCGTTGGTTCCATTACATGTTGGTGTAGGAAATTCCCTTGTACACAATCTAGGAATCTTGCCCCAAATGAGTCCTCACCACTGTGTGGGTCAAGATTTATCCAATCTATCTCTTTATGATTAAAGTCTCCCATAATCAAAATCCTACATTTTTTTCCCGTGCCATGTTAACAACTGAGTTTATGACTTCAATATTACCTATATGACTTTCCTCATAAACTTCAAGCCTATTTTGGTTCCTTGGTGGGTTGTATACAACAGTTATTATAATGCTCTCTGACCCAGTATTTATGCGAGCAACAAGAAATTCCTTGAACTCACTTTCTATAGCCAAGTTTATTTCTTCGACTTGAATCCTTTCACTTATGAGCAGTGCTATCCCTCCACAAGCCTCTCAGATCTTTCAACCCTTAGTATTCTGAAGCCCTTAGGAAAAACTGTGACACTGTTTATGTCCTCACTCAACTTAGTCTCTGTAATTGCTACTATATCTGCCTTACTGTTGTGAATCCTATCTTTTAATTCTACTGCCTTACCAGCTAAATCCATCAGCATTTGTGTATAACAATATTAATGAGGCCCCATCCCGTGATCTTCTGTCATTATCTTCTTTATCTGCCCTTTGTCTGGAAGAACTCTCTAATGAAAATTTTTCTTCTCTTCTTCATTTCTTTCATCATTTAACCTTCTTGCCTCTTGCAACAAGTTTTTTATCTTTCCCATCTCTTCCTGTGTTCTGTATCGTCTAATGAACACTTCTTTGAATTCTTGAAGGTCTTTTAGACTTTTTTTTCTCAACAATATTTTCCTACATGTTTCCCCTCTCTCAAAGGTTACTTTTGTTGGTCTCGGCTTTCCTTCCCTCGAATATTTACCTAGTTGGTGTATATTTACAATATCCTCAGGACCACATACTACTCCAAGCTTTTTTATCAGGTCTACAACCCTAGCTTTATTTTCTTCAAGTCTCCCCTGCCATGTTGGCTCCTGGGATTCGCTTATGCCTGAGATTACCACTGTCTTCTCCTTATCAAGTGTGTGTGTGTGATTACCTAATTGTGATTACCTAATTGTGTTTACGGGAAAGAGCCCAAAGCTCGTATCTTCCCGTCTCCTAATCGGTTCCATTTTATACTTAGTGATACTTATCATACCTGTCCTTAAAAATATGGATTGAGATAGCATTAACTACCTCCTCACTTAGCGAATTCCAATTATCAACTACTCTTACACTGAAAAAGTATTTCCTTACATCCTGCAAAGAAGTTTTCTTACCAAGCTTTAAACTATGACCTCTAGTTCTAGAGCCAGCCATATCAAAATATCGATCCCTATCCACTCTATCATAACCATGAAGGAATTTAAAGACTGTCACCATATCCCCCCTCACTCGTCTAGCTTCGAGTGATGGTAAGTCTAATTCCCTCAGTCTCTCATCATAACTGAGATTGCGTATTTCTGGCACCAGTTTCGTGGCATGTCTTTGAACTTTTTCAAGCTTAGCTATGTGCTTTTTCAAGTGAGGATTCCAAAAGGGGGCTGCATATTCGAGTTTTGGCCTCACATAGGTTACATAAATATTTCTGAACATTTCCTTGTCCATGTGCCTGAAGGCTACCCTTACATTTGATAAGAATGCATATGCTGCCCTTACTATGCCATTTATATGTATTTCTGGAGACAAATCTGCCAGTATGTTTACTCCTAGATCTCTCTCATTTTCTGTCCCTTGAAGTTGTACTCCAGCCACCGAGTAGTCAAGCTTGGGCCTTCTTGCACTTGTACCCATTCTCATTACCTTACATTTTGAAGTATTGAATTTCATTAGCCACTTTTCTGACCACTCATGCAGATTATTTAGATCCTCCTGAAGTTCTCTACCACTGTTCTCGTTTTTTACTTTCTTCACAATCTTTGCATCATCTGCAAACATATTCATGAATGAATTTACAGACTCTGGTAGGTCATTTACATATACAAGGAACAAAAGTGGCCCTAAAACTGAACCCTGTGGAACTCCACTACTAACTCTTCTCCATTCAGACACTGAGTGTCTTACTCTAACCCTCTGTTCCCTTCCTTCTAAGTAAGTTTTTATCCATTCCAAAACATTTCCACCTATTCTAGCCATTGATTGCAGCTTCCTAATAAGTCTCCCATGTGGAACAGTGTCAAACGCTTTCTGGAAGTCTAGGAATATGCAATCTGCCCAGCCCTCTCTTTCCTGTAAGATTTGGCTTACCTCATCATAAAATTTTAATAAGTTTGTTACTGTTGATCTACCTTCTCTGAAGCCATGTTGCCTCACTGACAAAAAGTTGAAGGATTCCAAGTGAAGAGAGATATGTTTCCTTAGTAGTTTCTCCATAACTTTGCAAACTATGCTGGTCAAGGAAACTGGTCTATAGTTCAGAGCCGTATCCCTCCTTCCCTTTTTGAAGATAGGTATCACATTTGCTTGTTTCCAGCATCTTGGAATCTCCCCCGACTCCAGTGACTCCTTAAATATGATACTTAGTGCCACTGATATTGTGTTTGCGCATTTTTTAAGCACATGAGGGAATATGTCATCAGGACCTGTAGCTTTATGAACATCTAAATCCATCAGCACTTTGCATACCTCTGTGGCTGTAAGGTTGATGTTCTCTAATACCGGCCCTTGAGCTTCTATCACTGCAATCTGAGGGGGTGGGGTATTTTCTACTGTAAATGCTGACTGAAACTCCTTGTTCAATTCTTTGCAGATCTCTTCATCCGTCTCAGTTATGCTTCCATCCGCTCTCTTTAGCCTTAAAACCTGTTCTTTTACCTTCAGTTTTCCTCTGATAAAGCTGTGGAATAGCTTGGGATTTTCTTTAGCCTTCCTGGTGATGTCCCTCTCATAGTCTCTCTCTGCCTCTCTCCTTTTACTTAGGTAGTCATTTCTTGCTCTTTTGTAGGTTTGCCAGGCATTTATGATTTTTCTCCTCCAATACCTTTTCCAGCATTTGTCTCTCCACTCCTTAGCTCTTTTACACCCATTATCGAACCATTTCTCTCTGGCATGAATTACACCTACTTTGGTGACAGGTATGCAGCAATCTACTATCTTCCCATATTTCTCACAAAAGATGTCATACATTTCTTGATACAGATTTGTTGCAAAATAAGTTTCTCCAGTCAATAACTGCAAAAAGCTCATTCATTTTGATGTAATCTCCTTTCGGATAGTTCCTCCTCATGTCCTCAGTGCCTCTACTCTCAGGAAGAATATCTTCAATGATATACTCCATCAACAACACACAGTGGTCACTCTTTCCAATTGGTGGTTCATACTCAATTTTTTCAATATCCAACACATTATCTGTGAACACTAGATCAAATAGTGATGGCTCATCCCCACCCCAGGCCCTTGTTGGTTCCATTACATGTTGGTGTAGGAAATTCCCTTGTACACAATCTAGGAATCTTGCCCCAAATGAGTCCTCACCACTGTGTGGGTCAAGATTTATCCAATCTATCTCTTTATGATTAAAGTCTCCCATAATCAAAATCCTACATTTTTTTCCCGTGCCATGTTAACAACTGAGTTTATGACTTCAATATTACCTATATGACTTTCCTCATAAACTTCAAGCCTATTTTGGTTCCTTGGTGGGTTGTATACAACAGTTATTATAATGCTCTCTGACCCAGTATTTATGCGAGCAACAAGAAATTCCTTGAACTCACTTTCTATAGCCAAGTTTATTTCTTCGACTTGAATCCTTTCACTTATGAGCAGTGCTATCCCTCCACAAGCCTCTCAGATCTTTCAACCCTTAGTATTCTGAAGCCCTTAGGAAAAACTGTGACACTGTTTATGTCCTCACTCAACTTAGTCTCTGTAATTGCTACTATATCTGCCTTACTGTTGTGAATCCTATCTTTTAATTCTACTGCCTTACCAGCTAAATCCATCAGCATTTGTGTATAACAATCTTAATGAGGCCCCATCCCGTGACCTTCTGTCATTATCTTCTTTATCTGCCCTTTGTCTGGAAGAACTCTCTAATGAAAATTTTTCTTCTCTTCTTCATTTCTTTCATCATTTAACCTTCTTGCCTCTTGCAACAAGTTTTTTATCTTTCCCATCTCTTCCTGTGTTCTGTATCGTCTAATGAACACTTCTTTGAATTCTTGAAGGTCTTTTAGACTTTTTTTTCTCAACAATATTTCCCTACATGTTTCCCCTCTCTCAAAGGTTACTTTTGTTGGTCTCGGCTTTCCTTCCCTCGAATATTTACCTAGTTGGTGTATATTTACAATATCCTCAGGACCACATACTACTCCAAGCTTTTTTATCAGGTCTACAACCCTAGCTTTATTTTTTTCAAGTCTCCCCTGCCATGTTGGCTCCTGGGATTCGCTTATGCCTGAGATTACCACTGTCTTCTCCTTATCAAGTGTGTGTGTGTGATTACCTAATTGTGATTACCTAATTGTGTTTACGGGGAAGAGCCCAAAGCTCGTATCTTCCCGTCTCCTAATCGGTTCCATTTTATACTTAGTGATACTTATCATACCTGTCCTTAAAAATATGGATTGAGATAGCATTAACTACCTCCTCACTTAGCGAATTCCAATTATCAACTACTCTTACACTGAAAAAGTATTTCCTTACATCCTGCAAAGAAGTTTTCTTACGAAGCTTCAAACTATGACCTCTAGTTCTAGAGCCAGCCATATCAAAATATTGATCCCTATCCACTCTATCATAACCATGAAGGAATTTAAAGACTGTCACCATATCCCCCCTCACTCTTCTAGCTTCGAGTGATGGTAAGTCTAATTCCCTCAGCCTCTCATCATAACTGAGATTGCGTATTTCTGGCACCAGTTTCGTGGCATGTCTTTGAACTTTTTGAAGCTTAGCTATGTGCTTTTTCAAGTGCGGATTCCAAAAGGGGGCTGCATAATCGAGTTTTGGCCTCACATAGGTTACATAAATATTTCTGAACATTTCCTTGTCCATGTGCCTGAAGGCTACCCTTACATTTGATAAGAATGCATATGCTGCCCTTACTATGCCATTTATATGTATTTCTGGAGACAAATCTGCCAGTATGTTTACTCCTAGATCTCTCTCATTTTCTGTCTCTTGAAGTTGTACTCCAGCCACCGAGTAGTCAAGCTTGGGCCTTCTTGCACTTGTACCCATTCTCATTACCTTACATTTTGAAGTATTGAATTTCATTAGCCACTTTTCTGACCACCCATGCAGATTATTTAGATCCTCCTGAAGTTCTCTACCATTGTTCTGGTTTTTTACTTTCTTCACAATCTTTGCATCATCTGCAAACATATTCATGAATGAATTTACAGACTCTGGTAGGTCATTTACATATACAAGGAACAAAAGTGGCCCTAAAACTGAACCCTGTGGAACTCCACTACTAACTCTTCTCCATTCAGACACTGAGTGTCTTACTCTAACCCTCTGTTCCCTTCCTTCTAAGTAAATTTTTATCCATTCCAAAATATTTCCACCTATTCTAGCCATTGATTGCAGCTTCCTAATAAGTCTCCCATGTGGAACAGTGTCAAACGCTTTCTGGAAGTCTAGGAATATGCAATCTGCCCAGCCCTCTCTTTCCTGTAAGATTTGGCTTACCTCATCATAAAATTCTAAGAAGTTTGTTACTGTTGATCTACCTTCTCTGAAGCCATGTTGCCTCACTGACAAAAAGTTGGAGGATTCCAAGTGAAGAGAGATATGTTTCCTTAGTAGTTTCTCCATAACTTTGCAAACTATGCTGGTCAAGGAAACTGGTCTATAGTTCAGAGCCGTATCCCTCCTTCCCTTTTTGAAGATAGGTATCACATTTGCTTGTTTCCAGCATCTTGGAATCTCCCCCGACTCCAGTGACTCCTTAAATATGATACTTAGTGCCACTGATATTGTGTTTGTGCATTTTTTAAGCACATGAGGGAATATGTCATCAGGACCTGTAGATTTATGAACATCTAAATCCATCAGCGCTTTGCATACCTCTGTGGCTGTAAGGTTGATGTTCTCTAATACCGGCCCTTGAGCTTCTATCACTGCAATCTGAGGGGGTGGAGTATTTCCTACTGTAAATACTGACTGAAAGCCTTGTTCAATTCTTTGCAGATCTCTTCATCCGTCTCAGTGATGCTTCCATCCGCTCTCTTTAGCCTTAAAACCTGTTCTTTTACCTTCAGTTTTCCTCTGATAAAGCTGTGAAAAAGCTTGGGATTTTCTTTAGCCTTCCTGGTGATGTCCCTCTCATAGTCTCTCTCTCTGCCTCTCTCCTTTTACTTAGGTAGTCATTTCTTGCTTTTTTGTAGGTTTGCCAGGCATTTATGTTTTTTCTTCTCCTATACCTTTTCCAGCATTTGTCTCTCCACTCCTTAGCTCTTTTACACCCATTATCGAACCATTTCTCTCTGGCATGAATTACACCTACTTTGGTGACAGGTATGCAGCAATCTACTATCTTCCCATGTTTCTCACAAAAGATGTCATACATTTCTTGTACAGATTTGTTGTAAAATAAGTTTCTCCAGTCAATAACTGCAAAAAGCTCATTCATTTTGATGTAATCTCCTTTCGGATAGTTATTCCTCATGTCCTCAGTGCCTCTACTCTCAGGAAGAATATCTTCAATGATATACTCCATCAACAACACACAGTGGTCACTCTTTCCAATTGGAGGTTCATACTCAATTTTTTCAATATCCAACACATTATCTGTGAACACTAGATCAAGTAGTGATGGCTCATCCCCACCCCAGGCCCTTGTTGGTTCCATTACATGTTGGTGTAGGAAATTCCCTTGTACGCAATCTAGGAATCTTGCCCCGAATGAGTCCTCACCACTGTGCGGGTCAAGATTAATCCAATCTATCTCTTTATAATTAAAGTCTCCCATAATCAAAATCCTACATTTTTTTCCCCGTGCCATGTTAACAACTGAGTTTATGACTTCAATAGTACCTATATGACTTTCCTCATAAACTTCAAGCCTATTTTGGTTCCTTGGTGGGTTGTATACAACAGTTATTATAATGCTCTCTGACCCAGTATTTATGCGAGCAACAAGAAATTCCTTGAACTCACTTTCTATAGCCAAGTTTATTTCTTCAGCTTGAATCCTTTCACTTATGAGCAGTGCTATCCCTCCACCAGTCCTCTCAGATCTTTCAACCCTTAGTATTCTGAAGCCCTTAGGAAAAACTGTGACACTGTTTATGTCCTCACTCAACTTAGTCTCTGTAATTGCTACTATATCTGCCTTACTGTTGTGAATCCTATCTTTTAATTCTACTGCCTTACCAGCTAATCCATCAGCATTTGTGTATAACAATCTTAATGAGGCCCCATCCCCTGATCTTATTGTCATTATCTTCTTTATCTCCCCTTTGTCTGGAAGAACTCTTTAACGAAAATTTTTCTTCTGTTCTTCATTTCTTTCATCATTTAACCTTCTTGCTTCTTGCAACAAGTTTTTTATCTTTCCCATCTCTTCCTGTGTTCTGTATCGTCTAATGAATACTTCTTTGAATTCTTGAAGGTCTTTTAGACTTTTTTTTCTCAACAATATTTCCCTACATGTTTCCCCTCTCTCAAAGGTTACTTTTGTTGGTCTCGGCTTTCCTTCCCTCGAATATTTACCTAGTTGGTGTATGTTTACAATATCCTCAGGACCACAAACTACTCCAAGCTTTCTTATCAGGTCTACAACCCTAGCTTTATTTTCTTCAAGTCTCCCCTGCCATGTTGGCTCCTGGGATTCGCTTATGCCTGAGATTACCACTGTCTTCTCCTTATCAAGTGCCTGTCTGATGAGTGGGTTTGCCCTTTCCATCACAATGTCTTTCATTTTTTTGATTACTGTCTCTTTATAGTCAACTGTTTGTATGTTTTCCAGTGCCACCACCTTTACAGCCTCTTTTACTGCCACATTCCCCTTTAGTGCATCAGCAAAGGAAGTTTTCATGGCATCATTTTCCATATTCAGCTCCTGGAACTCTTTTCTGAACTGTTCAATGTTTTCCTTAATCTGGACATTCCAAGCAGCAATCTCGTCTCTCTCAGAAGAGAGCAGTGAACTAACATCTAATTCCTTTAGGTTGCCATTCAGCTGTTTGTTTTTATCTTCTTGTTTAGAAATTCTAGATTCTAGTTGACTCTTTTCCCCTTCCAGCTTCTTTATTCTTTTTTCTAGTTCCTTTCTCTCCTGCCCTTGTGCTTTATTTGCTTCCTCCAAAGATCTTATTTGCTCTCTGAGTGTTTCATTCTCTTTCATTTCTCCATCCATATTCCGAATTTTATCATCAAGGCTTATAACCATTGCCTCTAAATTCTTGATTATCTGGTTAAGTTAAGATTATCTGTGTGTGTGTGTGTGTGATTACCTAATTGTGATTACCTAATTGTGTTTACGGGAAAGAGCCCAAAGCTCATATCTTCCCGTCTCCTGATCGGTTCCATTTTAGACTTAGTGATACTTATCATACCTGTCCTTAAAACTATGGATTGAGATAGCATTAACTACCTCCTCGCTTAGCTAATTCCAATTATCAACTACTCTTACACTGAAAAAGTATTTCCTTACATCCTGCAAAGAAGTTTTCTTACGAAGCTTCAAACTATGACCTCTAGTTCTAGAGCCAGCCATATCAAAATATCGATCCCTATCCACTCTATCATAACCATGAGTGAATTTAAAGACTGTCACCATATCCCCCTCACTCGTCTAGCTTCGAGTGATGGTAAGTCTAATTCCCTCAGTCTCTCATCATAACTGAGATTGCGTATTTCTGGCACCAGTTTCGTGGCATGTCTTTGAACTTTTTCAAGCTTAGCTATGTGCTTTTTCAAGTGAGGATTCCAAAAGGGGGCTGCATATTCGAGTTTTGGCCTCACATAGGTTACATAAATATTTCTGAACATTTCCTTGTCCATGTGCCTGAAGGCTACCCTTACATTTGATAAGAATGCATATGCTGCCCTTACTATGCCATTTATATGTATTTCTGGAGACAAATCTGCCAGTATGTTTACTCCTAGATCTCTCTCATTTTCTGTCCCTTGAAGTTGTACTCCAGCCACCGAGTAGTCAAGCTTGGGCCTTCTTGCACTTGTACCCATTCTCATTACCTTACATTTTGAAGTATTGAATTTCATTAGCCACTTTTCTGACCACTCATGCAGATTATTTAGATCCTCCTGAAGTTCTCTACCACTGTTCTCGTTTTTTACTTTCTTCACAATCTTTGCATCATCTGCAAACATATTCATGAATGAATTTACAGACTCTGGTAGGTCATTTACATATACAAGGAACAAAAGTGGCCCTAAAACTGAACCCTGTGGAACTCCACTACTAACTCTTCTTCATTCAGACACTGAGTGTCTTACTCTAACCCTCTGTTCCCTTCCTTCTAATTAAGTTTTTATCCATTCCAAAACATTTCCACCTATTCTAGCCATTGAGTGCAGCTTCCTAATAAGTCTCCCATGTGGAACAGTGTCAAACGCTTTCTGGAAGTCTAGGAATATGCAATCTGCCCAGCCCTCTCTTTCCTGTAAGATTTGGCTTACCTCATCATAAAATTCTAATAAGTTTGTTACTGTTGATCTACCTTCTCTGAAGCCATGTTGCCTCACTGACAAAAAGCTGAAGGATTCCAAGTGAAGAGAGATATGTTTCCTTAGTAGTTTCTCCATAACTTTGCAAACTATGCTGGTCAAGGAAACTGGTCTATAGTTCAGAGCCGTATCCCTCCTTCCCTTTTTGAAGATAGGTATCACATTTGCTTGTTTCCAGCATCTTGGAATCTCCCCCGACTCCAGTGACTCCTTAAATATGATACTTAGTGCCACTGATATTGTGTTTGCGCATTTTTTAAGCACATGAGGGGATATGTCATCAGGACCTGTAGCTTTATGAACATCTAAATCCATCAGCGCTTTGCATACCTCTGTGGCTGTAAGGTTGATGTTCTCTAATACCGGCCCTTGAGCTTCAATCACTGCAATCTGAGGGGGTGGGGTATTTTCTACTGAAACGCCTTGTTCAATTCTTTGCAGATCTCTTCATCCGTCTCAGTGATGCTTCCATCCGCTCTCTTTAGCCTTAAAACCTGTTCTTTTACCTTCAGTTTTTCTCTGATAAAGCTGTGGAAAAGCTTGGGATTTTCTTTAGCCTTCCTGGTGATGTCCCTCTCATAGTCTCTCTCTGCCTCTCTCCTTTTACTTAGGTAGTCATTTCTTGCTCTTTAGTAGGCTTGCCAGGCATTTATGTTTTTTCTCCTCCTATACCTTTTCCAGCATTTGTCTCTCCACTCCTTAGCTCTTTTACACCCATTATCGAACCATTTCTCTCTGGCATGAATTACACCTACTTTGGTGACAGGTATGCAGCAATCTACTATCTTCCCATGTTTCTCACAAAAGATGTCATACATTTCTTGTACAGATTTGTTGTAAAATAAGGTTCTCCAGTCAATAACTGCAAAAAGCTCATTCATTATGATGTAATCTCCTTTCGGATAGTTCCTCCTCATGTCCTCAGTGCCTCTACTCTCAGGAAGAATATCTTCGATGATATACTCCATCAACAACACACAGTGGTCACTCTTTCCAATTGGTGGTTCATACTCAATTTTTTCAATATCCAACACATTATCTGTGAACACTAGATCAAGTAGTGATGGCTCATCCCCACCCCAGGCCCTTGTTGGTTCCATTACATGTTGGTGTAGGAAATTCCCTTGTACGCAATCTAGGAATCTTGCCCCGAATGAGTCCTCACCACTGTGTGGGTCAAGATTAATCCAATCTATCTCTTTTTAAATAAAGTCTCCCATAATCAAAATCCTACATTTTTTTTCCCGTGCCATGTTAACAATTGAGTTTATGACTTCAATAGTACCTATATGACTTTCCTCATAAACTTCAAGCCTATTTTGATTCCTTGGTGGGTTGTATACAACAGTTATTATAATGCTCTCTGACCCAGTATTTATGAGAGCAACAAGAAATTCCTTGAATTCACTTTCTATAGCCAAGTTTATTTCTTCAACTTGAATCCTTTCACTTATGAGCAGTGCTATCCCTCCACCAGTCCTCTCAGATCTTTCAACCCTTAGTATTCTGAAGCCCTTAGGAAAAACTGTGACACTGTTTATGTCCTCACTCAACTTAGTCTCTGTAATTGCTACTATAGCTGCCTTACTGTTGTGAATCCTATCTTTTAATTCTACTGTGTGATTACCTAATTGTGATTACCTAATTGTGTTTACGGGAAAGAGCCTAAAGCTCGTATCTTCCCGTCTCTTGATCGGTTCCATTTTAGACTTAGTGATACTTATCATACCTGTCCTTAAAACTATGGATTGAGATAGCATTAACTACCTCCTCGCTTAGCCAATTCCAATTATCAACTACTCTTACACTGAAAAAGTATTTCCTTACATCCTGCAAAGAAGTTTTCTTACGAAGCTTCAAACTATGACCTCTAGTTCTAGAGCCAGCCATATCAAAATATCGATCCCTATCCACTCTATCATAACCATGAAGGAATTTAAAGACTGTCACCATATCCCCCCTCACTCTTCTAGCTTCGAGTGATGGTATGTCTAATTCCCTCAGCCTCTCATCATAACTGAGATTGCATTTTTCTGGCACCAGTTTCGTGGCATGTCTTTGAGCTTTTTTCAAGCTTAGCTATGTGCTTTTTCAAGTGCGGATTCCAAAAGGGGGCTGCATATTCGAGATTTGGCCTCACATAGGTTACATAAATATTTCTGAACATTTCCTTGTCCAAGTGCCTGAAGGCTACCTGTGGAGGATTTCCTGTGTGTTATTTACCCTTCGATCTTATAACCCCCCAAATTCGGAAATCCTGACACGGCTTCAGTAGAGGCCTACCACGATCTCAAATTTAAATCCTCTACCAATAAAATATAATTAATATTACATGCATAGACATACATGCAAATATTTTATAAGGGGGTTTATGAACTGCTGATATGTGAATATTTAAATAAACTCTCCTCACCTTAAATTAAAACTTCCTCATCCAGAATAATACATTTTCTAACATACATTCTACCTACGAGTGTCCAATTAAATGAGCTCATTCTGTCCCTCACACGTAGTTATAAATATTGTTAGAAATAAGGTAAATCTGCATTGCATCTGTACTCATCTATCCGGATAACCCTGATGTCGTCAGCAATCACGGGATTCCCAATCAGACTTATTGAATATCTTCTTATCCACGTATCTCTATCACGTTTTTTACTTGAGTGTCTCGTAACGTCTCACGAGGACCACTAATAATAAACTTATAAGTACTGTCAACCAGCACAGTATAAATGAGTGCCTCGTAGCATCTCACGACGGCAACTAACTTTATAAGAAAGTCCCACAAACTCCTCTAGTTTGTCGGGGTCCTGGGTACTAGGACTAAGTTGACTTATGACTTGCTTACAACAGTTCTTTGTTCAACGAGGCGTTATCAAGGAGGTGAAGGGTTAATGGCTAAAATCCATTAGTGACCTACATTCCTTTCTCCACGTCTTCTACGGCCAGCCTCCCTAACAAACTACACATTATACATACGAATATACGTGTATACATGATAGAACTTAATAAGTATACATGCTAAGTCTAAAAGTATACATTCATGCACTTACGTTACAATAAACGAAACTATATGCAAAATAACACTTACATAATGTACGTAGAAATAAACTGTCTTGAAATATATTCAAGACATCCTGGGCCCCTCCAAAAAAGGAAAAAATGGGGGGTCTCCCCATCAGTACTACAACTTATCATCAATGATTATACGTGCCCACAGTTCTTTAACCCTTTGGGCAGCTTGACGTTCAGATCTTTCATAATTTGATGATTCCTCTTCGTATACTTCTGACAACAGATATTCCCATGAGAGCTTTTCAGACCAAGCTCTCTGAATAAGAATTTTTCCTCTTCTTAGTAAGGGTGATATTAGACCTAAGGGGTCCAAAAATATACCCACCAGTGACAGAAGTTTATGTTTGGTCAACACATCTTCTCTAGCCTTCAGACCTTCCAAAGACAACTTGTCTGTATTAACATTCCAGATTAAACTAAAGATTGATACTTTAGGAGATCTAGAATTTTCAGAAAGGCGCTGATCCAGTACCCTTTGAAGTCTTGCATTGTTGGAATTTAATGCTTGCAGTGATATTTTGGCCTTTTCCCACTCTACATCTGCAGTATTGCATATATCATACTGTTTCTCTTCACTGGTACAAGCATCCAACAAATTACCCACATGAACATTCTCCAATATTTCCTCAAACTGTTCTATTAGAGACTTCATTTGTTCAAAGGCACTCTGAAAATTGTGTAGGAGAGGAGGGTGGATAGGCTTCAAGGGAACGTACTCTGTAAAACTTCTAAGTGTAGTTTTATCTTCGTAATGCACTTCTTGCTTTACTCCAATACTCTCTTGCTCCCACAACTTATAAACAGGCTCTATGGCTTCTTCAATCAACAACTTATTAACAGGCTCTATGGCCTCTGCAATCAGCAACTTATTTACAGGCAATATGGCCTCTTCAATCAATAACTTATTATTAGGCTTTATCGCCTCTTCAGTCAACAACTTATTAACAGGCTCTATGACCTCCTCAATCAACAACTTATTAACTGGCTCTATGGCCACTTCAATCAACTCTTGAGTAGCTGTAGGAAAAACCTGTGTTCCTACTCGCATAACAATATGCCTCTGCACATTACTGGGTTCATGTTGAGTATCACAAGGAATATGGCCATACAACATGACACCACCCGGTGTTTCCATCAAAGTATAGACATCCCACTTGTCAATACCACTAACAAACTGACTAAAATGTAAGGCACCAATAACAATGCCAAAGTTCTCCAGTACATCACTATAAATATCTTCATCAGCCAACTTGTGACCATTAGACTTTAACACATTTGCAGCCTTTGCTAGTCCTGGAGTGTGGATGCTAATTACCATGTCATCAACTACAAGTAATTTAACTCTGGCTCTTCTTTTCCCCAATTTGATAACTACATTTACGACTGGAAAACTTCCTTTCTTTGTCTCAGAACGAAATGCATCAATACCAAGAGACATTTCATCTACTGGGGTTAATTTAAGCCTTTCAGCTAATTCCCTAGTTATAAAGGAACACTGGGAACCTGTATCAAAGAATAACCTAGTATTTACCCAAAGATTTCCCTTTGAGCTGCTTATTTTTCCACTTGCAGTAGGCAGAGCACATGAAGGTAAACTCGGCTTCACCATTTGCCTCTGTACTGCCTTCATAGTCATCACACCAACATGTTTCTTGTCCTTTCCTGAGTCAGAATGTTCTTGCTCATTGCTTGACTCATCTAAATTTGAACCATTTCCTGACTGTTCTTTCAGAAATGTAGGTTCTTCAAACCTTCTGCGAAATTTTGACTCTTGTTCATAACACAAGGCTGCATGATGACCATTTCTCTTAAACTTCTTACAGTTTAACTGAGTGTAACATTCATTTGCATAATGCCCTGACTGAGTACATCTCAGACATTTGTTATTGTTTCTCAATTTGTCTCTGCGTTCGTTTATACTAACTACTTTATTACACTGTTCAGACTTATGACCTTGCCAACCACAGAATACACATTCTGTTTTGCTATTTACTACATTTGCAGTAGCACCATAACTACCCACATTCTTTTTATAGAACTGTATCTCATCTCTCTGGGAGGTTTGGGTCTCTCCCTTTGTGTTACCTTTTGTATTGTTGCCCTCTATATGATATACATATTTTCCCAGTTCCTTCAAGAGGGTTTCATATGTAGGATATTTTGTGTCTATTTTCATGCTAATCCAGTTCTCAACATCTTCTGGCAATTTCATCATCACGAGCTCTGAAAACACCCAATCAGTGTTCTCCGTGTCTTTATAATTTTTCAGACTTCGAGTAATGGCTTCTACTTCCTGCTTGAACTTAAAAAGTGATGAATAATTAGAACAGGGAGTTGGTATTTTTACCAATTTCCTCATTAAATTTCGTACAATCCTGTCCTTGCTGGCATAAACAGCTTGCAGCTGTTGAATGCATTCATCATAACTCTCACTAGCAACAGGATATCCCTTTATGGTGTCTTTTGCATCTCCTTTAAGGGCATTTCTCAAGATGGTAAACTTTGTCATAGTTGGCATAGAAGTATTATGTACTAAACTATCAAACGTATCCCAAAACTCGTTCCATTCATCATAGTTTCCAGAGAACTGCGGTATTTTTACTTCAGGAAATTTAGGTGTGGGTTGCCCACTGGGGAGGCTTGAACTCTCGGAACTAGGAGCTCTAGTACTCTCCATAGTTCCTAACTTACGAATCCGTTCTAGGACAGCTAAGCTAATATTATTTACTGTTTCAGCTAGATTGTCATGTTCTGTATCCTCCTCTTCAGAATCCTTTTTAAGGGGCTTATTCTCGACATATTCTTCATATTTCCTATCATATCTTCCGAATCTTTCTGTTAGCGTATGGTGACATCTTTCTAAATAATTAACAACAAGTGTCTCATCATCTTTGGCAAGTTCTGTTTGACACTGAACACAATCACGTTGAACCAATTCCCGAAGGCGTTTTAATGCCTCAGGTTTAACCGACATATTGAGAAAGTAAATAGAACATAAAACAACAAACAAATAATTGATGCAATTTTATCATCAAAGAATCCACGATCTTCTTTATGCATCCACGATGCAACAAACATTCACTCTGTAAAGAGTATCAAAGGACAATCTTCCAAATCTCAAGATAATAACATACAGTTATTTCATTCCGTCAATTATGACGCCAATCCTCAAAGTGTAAAACACACTTTTCATCAATTAAACGACACTGTTAAGTCAGCAACAGTAAATGGAAAGTGTAATGCAAACCACACTGTTCCTCAAATAAACGACACTGTGCACCTAGCAGTAGGTGGGTCACTACCTTCTGTTTATTTACATAAACAAAGGAATCAATACGACATTCTAGATATCGTTAAATGGGAAATATGTAAACACACAAATCCCTAAAAACCACTGTTCACCCAGCCGAAATTGGGTACTAATATCCAAATTACTTAATGGACGCTCAACTACGAAAGTATATTTCGTTTCCACAGATAGAGAAACGCTTTATCCACGTGGGAAATGGATTCTCTTATTTATTTCAACAACCACTTAAATTTCAAAGTTATATTTGCAATATTCATGCAAATACATGCAATGCTCCTCCCTGTTTTCGCTGAAATGTGGGCGATTTTAACCGTAGAGTTTTACACTAACTTCTTACAAGGTGGGAGCTTATCTAAAATGTACACTATTTTCACCATTACCACACCAATTCTCATCCGGTTCGAAGGACCAAAAGCTGTGGAGGATTTCCTGTGTGTTATTTACCCTTCGATCTTATAACCCCCCAAATTCGGAAATCCTGACACGGCTTCAGTAGAGGCCTACCACGATCTCAAATTTAAATCCTCTACCAATAAAATATAATTAATATTACATGCATAGACATACATGCAAATATTTTATAAGGGGGTTTATGAACTGCTGATATGTGAATATTTAAATAAACTCTCCTCACCTTAAATTAAAACTTCCTCATCCAGAATAATACATTTTCTAACATACATTCTACCTACGAGTGTCCAATTAAATGAGCTCATTCTGTCCCTCACACGTAGTTATAAATATTGTTAGAAATAAGGTAAATCTGCATTGCATCTGTACTCATCTATCCGGATAACCCTGATGTCGTCAGCAATCACGGGATTCCCAATCAGACTTATTGAATATCTTCTTATCCACGTATCTCTATCACGTTTTTTACTTGAGTGTCTCGTAACGTCTCACGAGGACCACTAATAATAAACTTATAAGTACTGTCAACCAGCACAGTATAAATGAGTGCCTCGTAGCATCTCACGACGGCAACTAACTTTATAAGAAAGTCCCACAAACTCCTCTAGTTTGTCGGGGTCCTGGGTACTAGGACTAAGTTGACTTATGACTTGCTTACAACAGTTCTTTGTTCAACGAGGCGTTATCAAGGAGGTGAAGGGTTAATGGCTAAAATCCATTAGTGACCTACATTCCTTTCTCCACGTCTTCTACGGCCAGCCTCCCTAACAAACTACACATTATACATACGAATATACGTGCATGCATGATAGAACTTAATAAGTATACATGCTAAGTCTAAAAGTATACATTCATGCACTTACGTTACAATAAACGAAACTATATGCAAAATAACACTTACATAATGTACGTAGAAATAAACTGTCTTGAAATATATTCAAGACACTACCCTTACATTTGATAAGAATGCATATGCTGCCCTTACTATGCCATTTATATGTATTTCTGGAGACAAATCTGCCAGTATGTTTACTCCTAGATCTCTCTCATTTTCTGTCTCTTGAAGTTGTACTCCAGCCACCGAGTAGTCAAGCTTGGGCCTTCTTGCACTTGTACCCATTCTCATTACCTTACATTTTGAAGTATTGAATTTCATTAGCCACTTTTCTGACCACTCATGCAGATTATTTAGATCCTCCTGAAGTTCTCTACCATTGTTCTCGTTTTTTACTTTCTTCACAATCTTTGCATCATCTGCAAACATATTCATGAATGAATTTACAGACTCTGGTAGGTCATTTACATATACAAGGAACAAAAGTGGCCCTAAAACTGAACCCTGTGGAACTCCACTACTAACTCTTCTTCATTCAGACACTGAGTGTCTTACTCTAACCCTCTGTTCCCTTCCTTCTAAGTAAGTTTTTATCCATTCCAAAACATTTCCACCTATTTTAGCCATTGATTGCAGCTTCCTAATAAGTCTCCCATGTGGAACAGTGTCAAACGCTTTCTGGAAGTCTAGGAATATGCAATCTGCCCAGCCCTCTCTTTCCTATAAGAATTGGCTTACCTCATCATAAAATTCTAATAAGTTTGTTACTGTTGATCTACCTTCTCTGAAGCCATGTTGCCTCACTGACAAAAAGTTGAAGGATTCCAAGTGAAGAGAGATATGTTTCCTTAGTAGTTTCTCCATAACTTTGCAAACTATGCTGGTCAAGGAAACTGGTTTATAGTTCAGAGCCGTATCCCTCCTTCCCTTTTTGAAGATAGGTATCACATTTGTGTGTGTGTGCGTGCGTGTGATTACCTAATTGTGATTACCTAATTGTGTTTACGGGAAAGAGCCCAAAGCTCGTATCTTCCCGTCTCCTGATCGGTTCCATTTTAGACTTAGTGATACTTATCATACCTGTCCTTAAAACTATGGATTGAGATAGCATTAACTACCTCCTCGCTTAGCCAATTCCAATTATCAACTACTCTTACACTGAAAAAGTATTTCCTTACATCCTGCAAAGAAGTTTTCTTACGAAGCTTCAAACTATGACCTCTAGTTCTAGAGCCAGCCATATCAAAATATCGATCCCTATCCACTCTATCATAACCATGAAGGAATTTAAAGACTGTCACCATATCCCCCCTTACTCTTCTAGCTTCAAGTGATGGTATGTCTAATTCCCTCAGCCTCTCATCATAACTGAGATTGCGTTTTTCTGGCACCAGTTTCGTGGCATGTCTTTGAGCGTTTTCAAGCTTAGCTATGTGCTTTTTCAAGTGCGGATTCCAAAAGGGGGCTGCATATTCGAGTTTTGGCCTCACATAGGTTACATAAATATTTCTGAACATTTCCTTGTCCATGTGCCTGAAGGCTACCCTTACATTTGATAAGAATGCATATGCTGCCCTTACTTTGCCATTTATATGTATTTCTGGAGACAAATCTGCCAGTATGTTTACTCCTAGATCTCTCTCATTTTCTGTCTCTTGAAGTTGTACTCCAGCCACCGAGTAGTCAAGCTTGGGCCTTCTTGCACTTGTACCCATTCTCATTACCTTACATTTTGAAGTATTGAATTTCATTAGCCACTTTTCTGACCACTCATGCAGATTATTTAGATCCTCCTGAAGTTCTCTACCATTGTTCTCGTTTTTTACTTTCTTCACAATCTTTGCATCATCTGCAAACATATTCATGAATGAATTTACAGACTCTGGTAGGTCATTTACATATACAAGGAACAAAAGTGGCCCTAAAACTGAACCCTGTGGAACTCCACTACTAACTCTTCTTCATTCAGACACTGAGTGTCTTACTCTAACCCTCTGTTCCCTTCCTTCTAAGTAAGTTTTGATCCATTCCAAAACATTTCCACCTATTTTAGCCATTGATTGCAGCTTCCTAATAAGTCTCCCATGTGGAACAGTGTCAAACGCTTTCTGGAAGTCTAGGAATATGCAATCTGCCCAGCCCTCTCTTTCCTATAAGAATTGGCTTACCTCATCATAAAATTCTAATAAGTTTGTTACTGTTGATCTACCTTCTCTGAAGCCATGTTGCCTCACTGACAAAAAGTTGAAGGATTCCAAGTGAAGAGAGATATGTTTCCTTAGTAGTTTCTCCATAACTTTGCAAACTATGCTGGTCAAGGAAACTGGTCTATAGTTCAGAGCCGTATCCCTCCTTCCCTTTTTGAAGATAGGCATCACATTTGTGTGTGTGTGCGTGCGTGTGATTACCTAATTGTGATTACCTAATTGTGTTTACGGGAAAGAGCCCAAAGCTCGTATCTTCCCGTCTCCTCATCGGTTCCATTTTAGACTTAGTGATACTTATCATACCTGTCCTTAAAACTATGGATTGAGATAGCATTAACTACCTCCTCGCTTAGCCAATTCCAATTATCAACTACTCTTACACTGAAAA
This sequence comes from Halocaridina rubra, assembly GCA_037179515.1. NCBI lineage: Eukaryota > Metazoa > Arthropoda > Malacostraca > Decapoda > Atyidae > Halocaridina > Halocaridina rubra. The sequence continues at coordinate 63,487 of JAXCGZ010005680.1, forward strand.
AGTATTTCCTTACATCCTGCAAAGAAGTTTTCTTACGAAGCTTCAAACTATGACCTCTAGTTCTAGAGCCAGCCATATCAAAATATCGATCCCTATCCACTCTATCATAACCATGAAGGAATTTAAAGACTGTCACCATATCCCCCCTCACTCTTCTAGCTTCGAGTGATGGTATGTCTAATTCCCTCAGCCTCTCATCATAACTGAGATTGCGTTTTTCTGGCACCAGTTTCGTGGCATGTCTTTGAGCTTTTTCAAGCTTAGCTATGTGCTTTTTCAAGTGCGGATTCCAAAAGGGGGCTGCATATTCGAGTTTTGGCCTCACATAGGTTACATAAATATTTCTGAACATTTCCTTGTCCATGTGCCTGAAGGCTACCCTTACATTTGATAAGAATGCATATGCTGCCCTTACTATGCCATTTATATGTATTTCTGGAGACAAATCTGCCAGTATGTTTACTCCTAGATCTCTCTCATTTTCTGTCTCTTGAAGTTGTACTCCAGCCACCGAGTAGTCAAGCTTGGGCCTTCTTGCACTTGTACCCATTCTCATTACCTTACATTTTGAAGTATTGAATTTCATTAGCCACTTTTCTGACCACTCATGCAGATTATTTAGATCCTCCTGAAGTTCTCTACCATTGTTCTCGTTTTTTACTTTCTTCACAATCTTTGCATCATCTGCAAACATATTCATGAATGAATTTACAGACTCTGGTAGGTCATTTACATATACAAGGAACAAAAGTGGCCCTAAAACTGAACCCTGTGGAACTCCACTACTAACTCTTCTTCATTCAGACACTGAGTGTCTTACTCTAACCCTCTGTTCCCTTCCTTCTAAGTAAGTTTTTATCCATTCCAAAACATTTCCACCTATTTTAGCCATTGATTGCAGCTTCCTAATAAGTCTCCCATGTGGAACAGTGTCAAACGCTTTCTGGAAGTCTAGGAATATGCAATCTGCCCAGCCCTCTCTTTCCTATAAGAATTGGCTTACCTCATCATAAAATTCTAATAAGTTTGTTACTGTTGATCTACCTTCTCTGAAGCCATGTTGCCTCACTGACAAAAAGTTGAAGGATTCCAAGTGAAGAGAGATATGTTTCCTTAGTAGTTTCTCCATAACTTTGCAAACTATGCTGGTCAAGGAAACTGGTCTATAGTTCAGAGCCGTATCCCTCCTTCCCTTTTTGAAGATAGGTATCACATTTGTGTGTGTGTGCGTGCGTGTGATTACCTAATTGTGATTACCTAATTGTGTTTACGGTAAAGAGCCCAAAGCTCGTATCTTCCCGTCTCCTCATCGGTTCCATTTTAGACTTAGTGATACTTATCATACCTGTCCTTAAAACTATGGATTGAGATAGCATTAACTACCTCCTCGCTTAGCCAATTCCAATTATCAACTACTCTTACACTGAAAAAGTATTTCCTTACATCCTGCAAAGAAGTTTTCTTACGAAGCTTCAAACTATGACCTCTAGTTCTAGAGCCAGCCATATCAAAATATCGATCCCTATCCACTCTATCATAACCATGAAGGAATTTAAAGACTGTCACCATATCCCCCCTCACTCTTCTAGCTTCGAGTGATGGTATGTCTAATTCCCTCAGCCTCTCATCATAACTGAGATTGCGTTTTTCTGGCACCAGTTTCGTGGCATGTCTTTGAGCTTTTTCAAGCTTACCTATGTGCTTTTTCAAGTGCGGATTCCAAAAGGGGGCTGCATATTCGAGTTTTGGCCTCACATAGGTTACATAAATATTTCTGAACATTTCCTTGTCCATGTGCCTGAAGGCTACCCTTACATTTGATAAGAATGCATATGCTGCCCTTACTATGCCATTTATATGTATTTCTGGAGACAAATCTGCCAGTATGTTTACTCCTAGATCTCTCTCATTTTCTGTCTCTTGAAGTTGTACTCCAGCCACCGAGTAGTCAAGCTTGGGCCTTCTTGCACTTGTACCCATTCTCATTACCTTACATTTTGAAGGATTGAATTTCATTAGCCACTTTTCTGACCACTCATGCAGATTATTTAGATCCTCCTGAAGTTCTCTACCATTGTTCTCGTTTTTTACTTTCTTCACAATCTTTGCATCATCTGTAAACATATTCATGAATGAATTTACAGACTCTGGTAGGTCATTTACATATACAAGGAACAAAAGTGGCCCTGAAACTGAACCCTGTGGAACTCCACTACTAACTCTTCTTCATTCAGACACTGAGTGTCTTACTCTAACCCTCTGTTCCCTTCCTTCTAAGTAAGTTTTTATCCATTCCAAAACATTTCCACCTATTTTAGCCATTGATTGCAGCTTCCTAATAAGTCTCCCATGTGGAACAGTGTCAAACGCTTTCTGGAAGTCTAGGAATATGCAATCTGCCCAGCCCTCTCTTTCCTATAAGAATTGGCTTACCTCATCATAAAATTCTAATAAGTTTGTTACTGTTGATCTACCTTCTCTGAAGCCATGTTGCCTCACTGACAAAAAGTTGAAGGATTCCAAGTGAAGAGAGATATGTTTCCTTAGTAGTTTCTCCATAACTTTGCAAACTATGCTGGTCAAGGAAACTGGTCTATAGTTCAGAGCCGTATCCCTCCTTCCCTTTTTGAAGATAGGTATCACATTTGTGTGTGTGTGCGTGCGTGTGATTACCTAATTGTGATTACCTAATTGTGTTTACGGGAAAGAGCCCAAAGCTCGTATCTTCCCGTCTCCTCATCGGTTCCATTTTAGACTTAGTGATACTTATCATACCTGTCCTTAAAACTATGGATTGAGATAGCATTAACTACCTCCTCGCTTAGCCAATTCCAATTATCAACTACTCTTACACTGAAAAAGTATTTCCTTACATCCTGCAAAGAAGTTTTCTTACGAAGCTTCAAACTATGACCTCTAGTTCTAGAGCCAGCCATATCGAAATATCGATCCCTATCCACTCTATCATAACCATGAAGTAATTTAAAGACTGTCACCATATCCCCCCTTACTCTTCTAGCTTCGAGTGTATGTGTGTTTGTGAATGTGTGTATTTGCATGTGTGTGCAAGAAGAGAGAGAGAGAGAGAGAGAGAGAGAGAGAGAGAGAGAGAGAGAGAGAGAGAGAGAGAGAGAGAGAGAGAGAGAGAGAGAGAGAGAGAGAGAGAGACAGACAGACAGACAGACAGACAGACAGACAGAGAGAGAGAGGAGAGAGAGAGAGAGAGAGAGAGAGAGAGAGGAGAGAGAGAGAGAGAGAGAGAGAGAGAGAGAGAGAGAGAGAGAGAGAGAGAGAGAGAGAGAGAGAGAGAGAGGAGAGAGAGAGAGAGAGAGAGAGAGAGAGAGAGAGAGAGAGAGAGAGAGAGAGAGAGAGAGAGGCCACATTCAGCAAAAAAAAAAATATCTTCTTAAGACAGGACCCCAAGAAGACATTGCGATGAAGAAAAAATGACAGCTTAATCATGGAGAAGAAATAATAGAATGATAATCAATAAGAAAAAGACAGGCTGAAAGATTAAGAAAAGAAATTAAGACCTAGAGATATGGCAAGAAAAGGCCTGGAGATTGCGATAGATCAAGATTTGAAAGAAGATTTAGGGAGGTCTGGATGTGGAAGAAATGCTGTCTCTGCACCGATCAATCTGAGAGATACAAGAAGCCAATCGGCATCTGTGTGCTGAGGCAGCTTGGCATATGCTACGCGGCCTCGCCTGCAGATGAAGGATATAGCACAGCAACTCATAAGAGCAGTGATGGAAATATCACCGACTGAAAGGATAAAGTGGGATATATATATATATATATATATATATATATATATATATATATATATATATATATATATATATATATATATATATATATATATATATGCTTGAAGGAAAAGTGGTAGTAGCAAAAGAGTGGGGAAATAGAGTTGGGGGATGTAGAAGGGAAATGGTGAAGGTGAAAGAGTTGAAAAAGCCAGAGAAGAGACAGGATTATCAGGACAGGTTGAAAATGGCATATGCCAGGGTGAAAGAAGGAGAAGTTGGGGAGTTAGAGTAGGATTGGGGGTTGATGAAAGAATGTGTTGTGGGACATGCAAGTGATGTGTGTGGAAAGAGGTTTGTTGGAGGTGGCATGAGGAGGGGCAGCGAGTGGTGGAATGAAGGGGTGAAAATGAAGGTGGAAGAGAAAAAGAGGGCTTTTGAGAAATGGTTGCAGTGTAACAGTAGGGAGAAGTATGAAATATATAGGGAGAAAAACGTGGAAACCAAGCGGAAGGTAGAGGAAATAAGAAGAGGATGGCAATATTAGGTGGGGACAGGATTTTGGTAGGTCATATGAGGAGAATAAAAAGATGTTTTGGAAAGAAGTGAAGAGAGTAAGGAAGGGTGGATCGAGGATGGAAGAGACAGTGAAAGATATGAATGGACAGATGTTAATATTGAATGATGCAAGGAAATGGGCAGAATATTTTGAGTGCTTGCTGAATGTTGAGGAAGATAGAGAGGCAGCTATAGTGGCAGTGGGGGGTATTCAAGTGCCAGTAATGGGATATGAAAATGAGAGATTACAAGAAAGGAGGTGAAAAAGGCATTGTATGAAGTGGAAGCAGGTAAAGCACCTGGAATGGATGTTGTGAGAGCATAGATGTTGAAAGAATAGGGTGTGACTGCATTGGAATGGTTAGTAAGAGTGTTTAATATATGTTTTATGTGTCAATGGTGCCAATGGAATGGTTGATTGCTTGTATAGTGCCCCTATAAAAAGGTAAGGGAGATGTGTACGAATGCAGTAATTTTAGGGGTATACATAAGTTTGTTGAGTGTGGTAGGAAAAGCATATGGTAGGATACTGGTTAATAGGATTAGGGATAAGATAGAAAATGTGATCGCGGAAGTGCAGAGTGGTTTTAGGAGAGGTAGAGTTTGTATAGATCAGAATTTTATAGTTAGGCAGTTATGTGAGAAATATTTAGCAAAGGGTAAGGATGTCTATTTTGCATTTTTGGTTCTGGAGAAAGCGTATGAGGGAGTTGATAGAGATGCGATGTGGAATGTTTTGGTGTTATATGGAATTAATGGTAAACTGTTGCATGCAGTGTAGAGTTTGTATAAGGGCAGTAGAGCTTGTGTTTGGGTACAGAATGAAGTGATGAGTGGTTTCCAGTGAGTGTGGGACTGAGACAGGGACGTTTGATGTCACCATAGCTGTTCAATTTGTATATTGATGGAGTCGTAAGAGAGGTAAATGAGCGAGTGCGTGGTCGAGGTTTGAGAATGGTAGATGGGGATGATAACGAGTGGGAGCTGAATCAGTTGCTGTTTGCAGATGATACTGTGGTGGTGGCAGATTCAGAGGAAAAGCTGTCATTTAGCATCAGATTTTGGAATGGTGTGTGAGAGAAGAAAGTTGCGAGTGAATGTGGGAAAGAGTAAGGTTATGAGGTGTTCAAGAAATAAGGATGGTGCTGGATTGAATGTTATGTTGAATGGAGAGACGCTTGAGGAAGTTGATCAGTTTAAGTATTTAGGCTCGGTTATAAATGGTGGGGTGGAAACAGGTGTGTGTCAAAGAGTAAATGAAGGATGTAAAGTGTTGGGTACGTTGAAAGGAGTGATGAAGAATAGAGGGTTGGAAATGAATGCTAAGAAAGTTTTGTATGAAAAAGTGGTTGTGCCAACTGTGATGTATGGATCAGAGTTATGGGCTATGAAAGTAAGTGAAAGTCGGAAACTAAATGTGTTTGAGATGAAATGTGTGAGGACTATGATTGGTGTAGCTCGGTTGGATACGGTTAGGAATGAAGTGGTGAAAGCAAGAATATGTGTGAGGAGAGAAATTGCAGGTAGAGTAGATATGAATGTTCTGAGATGGTTTGGCCATTTGGAAAGGATGGATGATGAAAGACTGATGAAAAAGGTGATGAATGCGAGAGTTGATGGGTTAAATGTTAGAAGGAGGCCTAGGTTTGGGTGGATGGATGGAGTAAGAAGAGCCCTAAATGATAGGAGGATGGATGTGAGGGAAGCAAATGAGCCTGCTAGGAATAGGAATGAGTGGCGAGCGATTGTGACACAGCTCTGATGGGCATCTGCTGTTACCACGGGGCTGCATCTTACAGAGGTAGCCCTGTGGTAGGGGCAGTAGAGGACTTGGCAGTTATGAAGCAACGAAAGTTGTGGAAGAGCCAGGAGTATGGGATGTGGCATTATAGCAGTGCCAACTGAACAGTCGCTAGCTCCCTCGTCATTGCCCATAGAGCAAAGTAATCCCTTATTGTGTCTCTTTTATATTGGCTAACCCCCAGTTGGGGGAGACAGCTAAGGTAGATAGAAATATATCTATATATATATATATATATATATATATATATATATATATATATATATATATATATATATATATATATATATATATATATATATATATATATATATATGTATATGTATATATATATATATATATATATATATATATATATATATATATATATATATATATATATATATATATATATATATATATATATATATATATATATATATATATATATATATGTATGCATGTATGTATGTATGTATGCATGTATGTATATATGTATGTATGAATGTGTGTATGTATGCATGCATGCATGTATATATATATATATATATATATATATATATATATATATATATATATATATATATATATATATATATATATATATATATATATATATATATATATATATATATATATATATATAGATATATATATATTTATATATATATATATATATATATATATATATATATATATATATATATATATATATATATATATATATATATATATATATATATATATATATATATATATATATATATATATATATATATATATATATATATATATATATATATATATATATATATATATATATATATATATATATATATATATATATATATATATATATATATATATATATATATATATATATATATATATATATATATATATATATATATATATATATATAAATAAATAACACTGAACTGTTAACATACAGTCTAAAATGGAAGGAAAGTCCCATTAAATAAAATAACGAATATATATATATATATATATATATATATATATATATATATATATATATATATATATATATATATATATATATATATATATATATATATATATATATATATATATAAAGTACTTATTAATTTCGTGACCTAAACTGGTCACCTTCTCAAAGTACAATGGCAAAAGATACAACTAGCAAAACAGAAGAACACTTGAAAAGAAGGAGACAAAAGAGCCGCCCAGGAGTCCGATACATGGGATTAATAGATAACAATCTTTAATGCCCGCCAGGGTGAGTCAGTAATCCCCACAAACAGGCCGCAAAAGGATTTAAAGTCCATACTTGGCTAAACTGTATTAACAAAAGAATCTTAATAATAGTAATTATATATATATATATATATATATATATATATATATATATATATATATATATATATATATATATATATATATATATATACACACACACATACATATATACATGTAGGTAAATATTGTTGAGAAAAAAAGTCTAAAAGACCCTCAAGAATTCAAAGAAGTGTTCATTAGACGATAAAGAACACAGGAAGAGATGGGAAAGATCAAAAACTTGTTGCAAGAGGCAAGAAGGTTAAATGATGAAAGAAATGAAGAAGAGAAGAAAAATTTTCATTACAGAGTTCTTCCAGACAAAGGGCAGATAAAGAAGATAATGACAGAAGATCAGGGGATAGGGCCTCATTAAGATTGTTATACACAAATGCTGATGGATTAGCTGGTAAGGCAGTAGAATTAAAAGATAGGATTCACAACAGTAAGGCAGATATAGTAGCAATTACAGAGACTAAGTTGAGTGAGGACATAAACAGTGTCACAGTTTTTCCTAAGGGCTTCAGAATACTAAGAGTTGAAAGATCTGAGAGGACTGGTGGAGGGATAGCACTGCTCATAAGTGAAAGGATTCAAGTCGAAGAAATAAACTTGGCTATAGAAAGTGAGTTCAAGGAATTTCTTGTTGCTCGCATAAATACTGGGTCAGAGAGCATTATAATAACTGTTGTATACAACCCACCAAGGAACCAAAATAGGCTTGAAGTTTATGAGGAAAGTCATATAGGTACTATTGAAGTCATAAACTCAGTTGTTAACATGGCACGGGAAAAAAATGTAGGATTTTGATTATGGGAAACATTAATCATAAAGAGATAGTTTGGATAAATCTTGACCCACACAGTGGTGAGGACTCATTCGGGTCAAGATTCCTAGATTGCGTACAAGGGAAAATCCTACACCAACATGTAATGGAACCAACAAGGGCCAGGGGTGGGGATGAGCCATCACTACTTGATCTAGTGTTCACAGATAATGTGTTGGATATTGAAAAAGTTGAGTATGAACCACCAATTGGAAAGAGTGACCACTGTGTGTTGTTGATGGAGTATATCATTGAAGATATTCCTCCTGAGAGTAGAGGCACTGAGGACATGAGGAGGAACTATCCAAAAGGAGATTACATCAAAATGAATTAGCTTTTTGCAGTTATTGACTGGAGAACCTTATTTTACAACAAATCTGTACAAGAAATGTGTGACATCTTTTGTGAGAAATATGGGAAGATAGTAGATTGCTGCATACCTGTCACCAAAGTAGGTGTAATTCATGCCAGAGAGAAATGGTTCGATAATGGGTGTAAAAGAGCTAAGGAGTGGAGAGACAAATGCTGGAAAAGGCATAGGAGGAGAAAAAGCATAAATGCCTGGCAAACCTACAAAAGAGCAAGAAATGACTACCTAAGTAAAAGGAGAGGGGCAGAGAGAGACTATGAGAGGGACATCACCAGGAAGGCTAAAGAAAATCCCAAGCTTTTCCACAGCTTTATCAGAGGAAAACTGAAGGTAAATGAACAGGTTCTAAGGCTAAAGAGAGCGGATGGAAGCATCACTGAGACGGATGAAGAGATCTGCAAAGAATTGA
>JAXCGZ010005680.1:82500-85000 GCA_037179515.1 Halocaridina rubra
TGCTTGCTTGGTTATTATATGACCAAAATGAGATGGGGAACTGAATTAAATGCTAAAATGAAGCCACGAGTGAGGTTGGGGAATCTGTAATATGAACATAGTGGTATTCAGATAGAATGCGTTTTTCCCTTAGTATAGCAGCTATAAGCTAAAAGGTTGGATTCCTTTTATACCTTCTGTGGTATGTAGTTGGTAGCGCCTTGACTTATTGATTATAAGTCCTTGGTTCGAGTCCCAGTCGGGGTAAAAAAATTATTCATGTTTTCACTTATGTATTGTGTTTGCTTGGTTATTGTATGACCCGAATGAGATGGGGAATTGAATTATATGCTAAAATAAAGCCACGAGTGAAGTTGGGGAATCTGTAATATGAACAGAGTGGCATTCAGATAGAATGCGTTCATCCCTAAATATAGCAGATATAAGCAATAAGGTTGGATTCCTTTTAACCTTCTGTGGTGTGTAGTTGGTAGCGCCTTGACTTAATAATTATAAGTTCTAGGTTCGAGTCCCGGAAGGGGTAAGAAAAATTATTCATGTTTTCACATATGTAATGTGCTTACTTGGTTATTGTATGACCCAAATGAGACTGGGGATTGATTTAAATGCTAAAATGAAGCCACGAGTGAGGTTGGGGAATCTGTAATATGAACATAGTGGCATTCAGATAGAATGCGTTCATCCCTATGTATAGCAGATATTAGCCATAAGGTTGGATTCCTCTTATACCTTCTGTGGTGTGTAGTTGGTAGCGCCTTGACTAAGTAATTTTAAGGCCTAGGTTCGAGTCCCGGTCGGGGTAAAAAATGATTCATGTTTTCACATATGTAATGTGATTGCTTAGTTTATATATATATATATATATATATATATATATATATATATATATATATATATATATATATATATATATATATATATATATATATATATATATATATATATATATATATATATATATATATATATATATATATATATATATATATATATATATATATATATATATATATATATATATATATATATATATATATATATATATATATATATATATATATATATATGTATATATATACATATATATATATATATATATATATATATATATATATATATATATATATATATATATATATATATATATATATATATATATATATATAAACTAAGCAATCACATTACATATGTGAAAACATGAATCATTTTTTACCCCGACCGTGACTCGAACCTAGGCCTTAAAATTACTTAGCCAAGGCGCTACCAACTACACACCACAGAAGGTATAAGAGGAATCCAACCTTATAGCTAATATCTGCTATACTTAGGGATGAACGCATTCTATCTGAATGCCACTATGTTCATATTACAGATTCCCCAACCTCACTCGTGGCTTCATTTTAGCATTTAAATCAATCCCCAGTCTCATTCGGGTCATACAATAACCAAGCAAGCACATTACATATGTGAAAACATGAATAATTTTTCTTACCCCTTCCGGGACTCGAACCTAGAACTTATAATTATTAAGTCAAGGCGCTACCAACTACACACCACAGAAGGTTAAAAGGAATCCAACCTTATTGCTTATATCTGCTATATTTAGGGATGAACGCATTCTATCTGAATGCCACTCTGTTCATATTACAGATTCCCCAACCTCACTCGTGGCTTCATTTTAGCATATAATTCAATTCCCCATCTCATTCGGGTCATACAATAACCAAGCAAACACAATACATAAGTGAAAACATGAATAATTTTTTTACCCCGACTGGGACTCGAACCAAGGACTTATAATCACTAAGTCAAGGCGCTACCAACTACACACCACAGAAGGTATAAAAGGAATCCAACCTTTTAGCTTATAGCTGCTATTCTTATGGAAAAACGCATTCTATCTGAATACCACTATGTTCATATTACAGATTCCCCAACCTCACTCGTGGCTTCATTTTAGCATTTAATTCAGTTCCCCATCTCATTTGGGTCATACAATAACCAAGCAAGCACCAGACATATGTGAAAACGTGAATAATTTTTTACCCCGACCGGGACTCGAACTTAGGACTTATAATTACTAAGTCAAGGCGCTACCAACTACACACTACAGAAGGTATAAAAGGAATCCAACCTTATAGCTTATATCTGCTATACTTCGGGATGAACGCCTTCTATCTGAATGCCACTATATTCATATTACACATTCCAAAGCCTCACTCGTGGCTTCATTTTAGCATTTAATTCAACTCCCAATCTCAAGTGGGTCATACAATAATCAAAACAAACACATTACATATGTGAAAACATGAATCATTTTTTACCCCGACAGGCACTAGCACCTGGTACTTATAATTACTAAGTCAAGGCAGCTACCAACTACACACCACAGAAGATATAAAAGTAATCCAACCTTATAGTTTATATCTGCTGTACTTAGGGATGAATGCATTCTCTCTGAATGCCACTATGTTCATATTACAGATTCCTCAACCTCACT
>JAXCGZ010005680.1:102500-105000 GCA_037179515.1 Halocaridina rubra
GGCGTATTCATTACACTTCTCTTGCTATTCCATTACATTTGACAAGTCACAACATTCCCCACATCTGTCTCTATTACTTTCTTTTTCTTCACATTTGTTATTATTTATGGAAGGTCCACAGCTAATGGCCCCAGTACCCGGCGTAGAGGGGTGTGAAGAATGTCTGGGGAACGTGTTGACTCCACTATAGGCTTGAAGGCAGACACGCCTGGTAGTCGTAATGGTTCTGCCCTTAACCTTGCATCTCCTAATAGATCTGTTTCTTACACTCTTCACTATTCAAACATTCGTGGGTTGAACTCTACTTTTTCGTCTGTGGAACAGCACTTTGGCGCTTTCCTCCCTAAACTCCTCCTCCTATCTGAAACCCAGCTGTCTATACATGCTTCCACTGACCAATTTCATATCTTGTACTATAATCTGTATACTCGTTTTCATTCCAAAGGTGGGGTCTGTCCATACTGCCACACTAACACTCCTACTGCAAGGCTTATTGACCTTGAATCTCCTGACTTTGATGTTCTCTGGCTAAAAGTCTATCTCTCCACTACCACTAACTTCCTTTGCTTCTGGTACTGCTCTCCAAACTCCACCGAGTTTGTGTCTTTCTTTGAATATTTGTCCTCGTGCCATGAGTCCTTGCTATCTTCTCACCCACATGCCGAAGTTCTCTACATTGGAGACTTCAAAGTCCTCCGCAGTGAGTGGCTTCATTCTTCTCACACAGATGTGGGAGGAAGCGAGGCCCTTGCTTTCTCTATTACTCAAGATCTGGAGCAAATTGTCAAACATCCTACATGCGTTCCTGATCGTCACGAACATGCTGCAAACACTCTTGACCTATTTTTTACTTCTAACCTTTCAAACTACTTTTATTCTGTGCTTTCCCCTCTTGGCAATTCTGACCATTCTATGGTCTCAGTCTTTTCCATTTTCGCTCCCCCACCACCAATCCCTCCTACTCAGCGCCGCCTTTGGCACTTCGAGTGCACCCAACATGAAAATTTGCGTAACTTTCTTTTTCACTTCCCATGGGATTGCTTTCGGTCCCGCAACCCTGATCAGGTAGCTCTATAAGTTGTCGAGATCATGACCGCAAGAATGGAGGCATACATCCCCTCTTCCACAAAAACTTTCTCTCCCCCTAAACCTTGGTTTGATCGTGCCTGCTCCATTGCTATCCAGGCTAGGAATCAGGCTCACCGATCTTACCTAGCCTCTCCTTCCGATTTAACTCGCTCTGCTTTTATTATGGCTAGGAATCGCTGTACTGCAAAGATTCGAAGGTCTAAGGCTTGCTTTATAAGAAGGAAAGTTGATGACCTTAACTCCTCTCACAATGACAAATGCTTCATGCCCTTAGCCAAAAACCTCTCCAAAAACTTCTGTAACTCAAGCCTTCCTTGGCCTGCTGGCTAGTACAGTGGTAACGCGCTGGCTTCGCATTCACGAGGTCGAAAGATCGGTTCCCGTCCAAGACCGAGAGTTTAAGCTGTTTCCTGGCAGGAACTGCTGTGGTTGGACACCACAGTGGGGGGTTGGGGCTTGCCCCGGCTGACGAATACCCATTGTATAATGAAATGGAAATAAAGTTTGTTTGTTTTCCCCCTCTCATTCATTCTGATGGTTCTATGGCTTGCTCTCCCACTGACAAAGCCACTCTCTTTGGCTCTCATTTTTCTGCCAACTCTTCTATCAACGATTCCAGAGCACCTGTTCCTCAGTCTTTACCCATCTCTAACCCTATGCCCTCCCTTATCCTTTCTTCACGCAAAGTTCATAAGGTTCTTCGCTCGCTAAAGACAAACAAGGCATCTGGTCCCGATGGTATCCCTTATGGAGTTTGCAGATGAACTGGCTCCCGTGTTTTGCCGTCTTTTTTGCCTCATTCTGTCAACCAGTATCTATCCTTCATCTTGGAAGCATGCTCTAGTTCAGCCTGTCTCTAAGAAGGGTGACCTCTCTATTCCTTCTAATTGCCGACCTATTGCTCTTCTTGATAGAGTTGAATGTAAGACAATCTGACTCATTAATAATCCTTCTCTTTCTTCTAATCTGGATTCTCTCTCTCTTCGCCTTATGGTATCTTCCCTTTTTCTATTCTATCGCTACTACATCCATCGCTGCTCTGAAGAGTTGGCGAGCAGCATCCCTCCCTCACTGCCGAGGCCGCATAACACTCGCCAAGCGGTATCATCTCACAATTACTGTGTGGAGATGTGTAGCTCGCGGATTGGTCAGTGCACCGACTGCTTCTTCCCATCTATCTCCGGACCCTGGAACTCTCGTCTTCCTTCTCCTTCCCTAAATCTTATGATCTTTCATCCTTCAAAAAGCAGATCTATCGTCATATCATAGCCTAGTCCTCCATATCTCTGGGACCTCTTTACTTTGACAGTTTTTAATGTCAGTAGTTTTCCATTTTGTGACATTACTTCATATCTGCCTTGTCCTTAACCTTTTTCTTTTCCTTTGTGTTGGTATTTTCTCGTGCCAGGGC
>JAXCGZ010005680.1:112500-115000 GCA_037179515.1 Halocaridina rubra
AATGGAGGCATACATCCCCTCTTCCACAAAAACTTTCTCTCCCCCTAAACCTTGGTTTGATCGTGCCTGCTCCATTGCTATCCAGGCTAGGAATCAGGCTCACCGATCTTACCTAGCCTCTCCTTCCGATTTAACTCGCTCTGCTTTTATTATGGCTAGGAATCGCTGTACTGCAAAGATTCGAAGGTCTAAGGCAGGGGTGTGCAACCTTTTTTCCCAAAGGGCCACTAGTCATGACTCTGTTGGTATGGAGGGCCACATAACCTTACTATTTCATGCTATTTACTACGATCGAAGACATATTATGTGAGATTATACTAATAAAGATAGATAATTATTTTGTTACTAATTTTATTTAAATTGGGATCACAAAAATAAGAATTGTCTGAAACAAAAGTATTTTCCTTACTATAAATGAGCAAATGAAAGGCTACCGTACCTTATTATTATAATGTACAAACATAAATAATTACTTATTATTGGTTAACTGGGATCATTAGCATAAGAATTATCAAACACAGATATTTTCCTAATCATTAATGAGCAAATGAAAGGCTACCCTAGTGAGATGGTTGATGTTGCATTTGGGACACCAACTCATCAATATCAGGCTGTATGGATGATGTGGCTACACGCAGGGTACATGCCAAATGTTCATCAGAAAGTAAAGACCTATGCTTGTTTTTAGCTAGATTAATTTTTGAAAAAAGCTGCTCACATACATATGTGCTACCAAACACTGCCATCATTTTCCTTGCCTGAGCAGAGAGTTTTGGATACACTGTTGCTGATACATGCTTCTTATAAAACTGGTATACTGAACTATCATCAAACTTCTTTCTTAGTTCATCATTGCACTGTAGTTCAATTATTTCCATCTGTATGTCCTCGGGAATTGCTGTCACATCCACAGAAAAAGGAGAAGCAAAGACTTCAATGGCTTGTGAATGTTTCTTGAGGTCACCAAATCTTTCTGAAAATTCCTCTCGTAAGACTGCCAATTTGTCACCATACTTCTGATACTGAGGGTTGCTAGTGTCATGGTTTGTCAGTGTAGGAAAGTGGGCTGGGTTTTGGTTTCTGATTTGTGACTCCCACAGACGCAATTTTATCTGGAAGCCTTTGATCAGTGAGAACATCTCGTTTATTAGTTGATCCTTTCCTTGAAGTCTAACATTCGGTGCACTAAGATGATCAGTTATATCTACTAAAAATGCTAAATCACATCTCCATTCCTTATGTCTCAATTCAGGGATAGCATTACCTTTCATATCTAAGAACAGCGCAATTTCTTCCAAAATGTCATATGCTCTCTTCAACATTCCTGCTTTGATTAGCCACCTTACCTCACAAAAATACTTCACATCACTGTACTCTGCATCAATGTCTGCCATTAACTGCTGAAACTCGCGGTGATTTAGACCTCTTGACCTAATGAAATTGACAGCTTTCACGAGAATATTAGTCACATGCTGACAGTTATTGTCTTCGCACATAAAGCTTCCTGGTGTATGATACAATGCAGGACAATAAGTGAACCGAAGTCAATATTTTGAGACCCCATTCTAGTCTTCAGTAATCCAACAACCCCATTTCTTTGACCAGACATCGCAGGCGCACCATCTGTTGTAATGGAAGCTAAATTAGTGTAGTCCAGTCCAAACCTTGCCAATGCTTTTTCCAATTCATCAAAAATAGATTGTCCTGTTGTGGTCCCCTTCATGCTTTGTAGTGAAGCCATTTCCTCTGTAATATTATAGTCATTGTCAACTCCCCTAATATACACAGACAGTTGTGCAGTGTCTGCGGTGTCACAACTCTCATCAAGAGCAACAGAGTATGAAGAAAAAGCACTAACTCGCTTGGCAATTGTGCTTTCAATATTCCCTGAAAGACTGTCTATTCTTCTAGCAACAGTATATCTTGAAAGGCTTATGTTTTCAACTAGTTTCTTTTTGTCAGGAAACATATTGTCTGAGGCTACACACAAACATTCTTTAACTACCTCACCATCAGAATAGGGCTTGAGTCTTTTTGCAAGGATTTGACTAATCAAAAAGCTTGTTTTGAGAGATGCATCATATTCCTTAAGTTTCTTTGTAAACACTGACTGTTGTCCTTTCAGGGATTTCTGCAAGAATGATATTTTTTCTTTGCGTGCTTCACCTGTCATATTTTCATATTCTTTGTGCTTTGTGATGTAGTGTCTTTTGATGTTACATTCTTTTAAAACAGAAATGGTTTCATGGCACACAAGGCGCAATGCTTTCCCCCATGATTGTATGCATAAATATTGTTCAGTCCATTTCTCTTGAAAACTCCGGTTTTCATCTGAAATCTTGCGTTTTTTACTCGTAGAAGCCATTATTAGTGCAATAAGATCTCCCCTGCTGAGCAAAATATATAATAGGAAAAAGTTAACTTTAAATTAAAGACTAACTCTAATTAAGTTGTTTATGTTGCAGTTTTGTGATTGGCTTTAGAAAACTTGCAAGCAAAA
>JAXCGZ010005680.1:120000-142500 GCA_037179515.1 Halocaridina rubra
TCAATTCCCAATCTCATTCGGGCCATGAAATAACCAATTAAGCACATTACATATGTGAAAACATGAATCATTTTTTACCCCGACCGGGACTTGAACCTAGAACTTATGATTACTAAGTCAAGGTGCTACCACTACACCACAGAAGGTTAAAAGGAATCCAACCTTATAGTTATATCTGCTATACTTAGGAATGAACGCATTCTAACTGAATGCCACTATATTCATATTACAGATTCCCCAACGTCACTCGTGGCTTCATTTTAGCATTTAATTCAATTCCCAATCTCATTCGGGCCATGAAATAACCAATTAAGCACATTACATATGTGAAAACATGAATCATTTTTTACCCCGACTGGGACTCGAACCTAGAACTTATGATTACTAGGTCAAGGCACTACCACTACACCACAGAAGGTTAAAAGGAATCCAACCTTATAGCTTATATCTGCTATACTTAGGAATGAACGCATTCTAACTGAATGCCACTTTGTTCATATTACAGATTCCCCAACCTCACTCGTGGCTTCATTTTAGCATTTAATTCAATTCCCAATCTCATTCGGGCCATGAAATAACCAACTAAGCACATTACATATGTGAAAACATGAATCATTTTTTACCCCGACTGGGACTCGAACCTAGAACTTATGATTACTAAGTCAAGGCGCTACCACTACACCACAGAAGGTTAAAAGGAATCCAACCTTATAGCTTATATCTGCTATACTTAGGAATGAACGCATTCTAACTGAATGCCACTATGTTCATATTACAGATTCCCCTAATATATATATATATATATATATATATATATATATATATATATATATATATATATATATATATATATATATATATATATATATATATATATATATATATATATATATATAAGCTTTTAATAATTGTTAATATGTGTCGGAAATTAGTGGCAGTTACTGGACCACTAGACACTCTGTATCAGGAAGGAGTAATAAAAGAAGTAGACAAAATCATGCAGGATCAATCTCACCCATTGCACAACTGTTACACTTTTTTAAGGTCTGGAAGAAGGCTAGCATTGCCGGCACAACGTACAAATGGATATAAAAAATCCTTCATTCCAAAGAGTATTTTACTTTTTAACAATTTAAAAGTGGTACACATGAGATAAGCCATTATATCACTGTGATGGATCGGTTTTTAAAGTGATGGATATCTTAAGGTAGCGTTATGGGTGTATGTATGTGATTGTTTGTGTATTGGTGTGCATGTTTGTATATTGGTGTGTGTGTAATTGGGTAGGTATGTGGATAGGTATATGTAAATGTGTATGTGTATGTACATATATATAGCCTTTAGGTTTGTATGAGCCATGTTTTTATACCATTTTATATTATGTGCATATATATAGCCTTTACGTTTGAATAGGTCATGTTTTTATACCATTTTATATTATTTTTATCTTGATTGTTGTAGGGGGCTCAGTGCCACAAAGAATTTCATTTTGTATACTTAGTGTACTGCAATTTGACAATACAGTTATCTATCTATCTATTTAGCTATCATATATATATATATATATATATATATATATATATATATATATATATATATATATATATATATATATATATATATATATATATATATGTGTGTGTGTGTGTGTGTGTGTATATATTTACATATATATATATATATATATATATATATATATATATATATATATATATATATATATATATATATATATATATATATATATATATATATATATATATATATATGTGTGTGTGTGTGTGTGTGTATATATATATATATATATATATATATATATATATATATATATATATATATATATATATATATATATATATATATATATATATATATATATATATATATTATGACTGCAGGAATTCGAATAGCCAAAAGGAGACATTGTTAGAATGAGCATTAGTATGAAATATAATTATAGAACTCTTTTCTTACTTCAAAATGCCAGTCTCAATTGCATATATACTGCTATTCCTGATTTAGTGTTTTTATTATTCTTGTTATGATCATGAGTATTGTTAATATCATGATGGCTGTTATTGCTGCTTTCACTCCATGGTCTTTTGCATGATTATTATTTTTGTAAATACTATCAACAGTAAGCAAATGATTTGTATTTTTTTATCTTGAATTCATGCTTGATGTTACTGTAGTCACCGCTAATAAGAGTATTTCTTTAGTGGCTGCTCTCAGCATTTAACGACTTTTCCTTTGATATCTATAGTAGACTAATGTTATGTAACAGTTACTCCTATAAGTCCTAAGTATCTTGGAATAATAATTTAATGATGTAGACACATACTTTCCATTACCACCCTATTTCCAGGCAGCCCCGATCTGCAATTTTCAAATTTGACTTTCACAAACCAGTCCCTTTTACCCATGGGAGAGATTGCAAGCACCAGTAGATGCAGGGAGGCGAAGTATACCCTCCGGATGCAGACAAAAACCCTTTGTTTGTGTGCAGAGGTCATATGTATTCTTTCTGCATAGATTAGGCTCTAATTTCCGGCCTTAGAATCTACTTCAGGCTATGTTCGTATTGTTTCAGCTATTGAAGGGAGATGCCCCTCGTTTGAGGAGGGCGTTAGATGTGGTATAGTATAGGACCACCTCAAAAGTCGCATAAAAGCGGGCGGGAGGGGTTCCGGTTGATCCGGTTGATGCATCAACGCCCTCCCTTTGTCATGCCAGTCTCCAGATAAAAAGAGGATTCATGGTACGTGTTACAACCCGGACCTACCTCAAAGTAGTCAGGCAAAGGTCCCGGGAAATTAGAGAGATTAGATTGCAAGACCCAGCAATGATGACCCATGGAGGGGCTGGGGATAAAAAATGGGAAAGAAAATATCCCCACCGTCTTTGACCCCAATTTGCGAAGACAAAATCTTGTACATTTTTTCTTCTTCTAGTTTTAAGATAATTTTAAACGAAGATACCTCAGAGTCTCCCTTAGATTTAAGATTTTTAGCATAAGTGTCAATGATCAATTGTGCATGTTGAATTCTATTTTTTTTCTTTAACATGTGTTAAATGTTACAATTTACGAAAATCATAATAAGTTGCTTTCTGTTTAAATATTATCATTGTTTTAAGTCATGACTTAATCTTTGTGTTCAATGAGTTTGCAGAAGAATCTACACTCCATTTAGTTTTAAGGCTGAGGGGTGGTATGCAGATCTTTGTGAAGAAACATCATAGACGAATGTGTTTTATATTAGGTTCATTTAATTCTCCTATCAGTTTGTCCTTGAACAGTAATTACATATTGTAATTGTGAATATTTTTAACTCTTTTTCACACCATGACAAATGTTTTGTTTTAAAAGTACTTGCATATATCATGTCCAAATGTACTGTGTACTGTTTGATTAATGAAATAGCTTAATTAGCTTTGTTCTTAAATAATTTTTTTAATGCTTACTAGCTATATATTGTTATTGTGAATGTGTTTAACTCTTTTCACAACATGACAAATGTTTTGTTTTAAAAGTAATTGCATATATCATGTCCAAATGTATTGTGTACTGTTTGATTAATGAAATAGCTTAATTAGCTTTGTTCTTATGTAATTTTGCCAATGCTTACTAGCTATATATTGCAATTGAGAATACTTAAGTTTGATATTTTTATTTTTATTACAATGCTTATTATAAAGAACATAATTTTCGTTGTCAGCTTTTTGCACAGTAATTTTGATATTACTGTAATCTGTTTAGATAATTGTATAAGATTGTGATAGTTCATATGTTAGTTTCTTAGATAGTTCTGCCCCATTTTTGTAAAATAATGATAGTTAGTAGAAAGTAGGTATGCTTAGTCCGAAATATTGGTTATATTTCAGTTTGGTGGTGTGGGGTGTTGTAGGGCATATCATAGATGCCTATAGCCTCACGCGGCATTTCATAGATGCCTATAGCCGCCATATGGCCGAGAGTACACTCGATACCCACCGCCGCCAGGACTGGCAAAAGAGCCCAGTTAGTTAGAGATCAGCCTTTGCCAGGGGCAGAAGTCACGTCCACAACTTAGCAGTCTCAACCTTGGGGGCGAGAATCGATAGTGACAGGAACTATATAATAATGGGAGTTCTGAGGTGTTAATTAAGTGTTTGTACTTTGGAATAAACACCTATAAAGAAGATGCTTATCTGTTATCACTGACCGCACTACCAAAACAATCAGATATTATAATTCATGTGAGAAGAACAGTCAGAAAGTAAGAAGTACTACACACACACACACACACACACACACACACACAGACACACACACACGGGGGAGATTCCAAGATGCTGGAAACAAGCAAATGTGATACCTGTGACAGAGTGTTTCGCTCAATGTCAACAGAGGCTGTTAGATGCCTTAACAAATAAATTAGTAACATAACTGTTATTTTCTAACTAAAAAAATTAATTCCCACTTCTTGACTTTCGCAGATTATGATTATTTGCAATTTGTATTTTAGCTTATAGCTATTTGTAAAAATAGCTTATTTACTCTTTTTGTACGTGTAGAAGTATAGCCCCAATATAAAGGCTGCTCCTATTTTTCTGTCTGTAACGAGCCAAGAAAATTAAGAAAAGAATAACCAGTAACCTAACTTTTCATTATTATTCTCGTTTTATTTTATTTGCTTCCACTTGTTGCACCTAAAAATACTGTCTCTCCCTTGCATCTCTGCTATAATTGCCTGCCAGGGACCACCACTAAAATAGTCCTTAAAATGAAATCAGAGCCAATTACTGCTCTAGGAATGTCTCCTACAGATGACGTCACGAAGCACAACGAGGAGATGCTCTTTTTTGGCGCCGAGACTGCCCAGAGGCAACATCTCGCCTGGGTAGTCCAAGTTTATTTTCAAATTCCAATTACGTGGCATCTTCACAGGAATTCATCTAGCACAACAAGGAATTCATCTAGCACAACAAGGTGAGGGATAGTGTATGGTAAAGCTCGTGGGTCAAGCAAATTGGTTTATTTTCGAGAATTAGTTACATTCGTTACTGGATAAATCTTATGGATTTCTATTCTCAGATTCCATTCCCAGTCACACGAAATTTTGTAGATTACCACACTGGAATCTCACATGCCAAAGTTAATTCCTTAACCTGTAAATTACAGCTGATATATATTGCTGAGAAGTTTCTTTTCACTGAATGTGATAAACGAAAATCTCATCCTCTGAAGACTAGTTATGAGCCCGTAAAAATCTATCTCTCTTCCTAATAAATTCTAATTTCATTTCACCCCTTTCTATCATCGTAAATAAAGTGTTTTACTTCAAAAACTCGTCAATAAAGCTATTTGCCAAAAAGCAAAATTGCAAATATTCAAAAGGTAATTTTTCCCAGTTGGCTATGCAAATATTTCTTGTTAACCACAATTTAATGAATGCATACCGTATTTATCTTGCTAATTCTTCATATGTTGGGGATAAAGTGTTTTGAGTTATAAGTTGCAAATACCTCAAAAGGTGGTTTTGCACCCCCTTTTTTTCATTGCAAAGTTCTTGATAACTAAAAGTGAATGAATACTGTATTTATCTCGTAGATTCTTCCTTTATCCTAAATAGAGTGTTTTACCATATTAATTGCATATCAGTAATAAGCACTGCAACTTTTGTGGTTGCCCACAATTTAAGGAATACATACAGTACTGTATTTGTCTTGCTTATTCTTCATTTATTGTGAATATATTATTTTCTTTAAAACCAGTAAAGAATTAATGTTTTGTATGCTATTATGGTAGCATAAATATTTCTGGTTAGCTGTGAATAACCTATGTATATTCATCCAGTAGAATGACATTGGAAACTCATTATATGTGTGCTCATGCTTTCAGTTTCCCATTATAAACAGTGTGTCATTTCTGTTTCTGAAATTGCAGTGTCCTGTATTCTACTCTGCCTGTGTGACAGAGGTAATCATCGAGTTGAGGCCAAAGTCTTGGCATACGTCCGTGGTGCCGGGAAACGAACTCATACTCACCTCCTCCGGGATTCGAGGCAGCATTTCATAAAATTTAATTTGAGAAATTTAATTCAATTCTTTTAATGTCATTGCATTTCCAAAATTAAAAGAAAGTTGAATTCTGAGTTTCATTTAACCGACTAATGGTAATAAAAATGGGGTGTTCAAGTACAAATATCTGTCCTGTCTGTTTGTGAGCTCTTAACCGAGCTCGGTACTTTGAGTCCCCTTAGTAAAACAGAATCTTAACAACACTCTAGCATCATTTATAAACCCCCCCACAATACCTATCTTCAAAAAGGGAAGGAGGGATACGGCTCTAAACTATAGACCAGTTTCCTTGACCAGCATAGTTTGCAAAGTTATGGAGAAACTACTAAGGAAACATATCTCTCTTCACTTGGAATCCTTCAACTTTTTGTCAGTGAGGCAACATGGCTTCAGAGAAGGTAGATCAACAGTAACAAACTTATTAGAATTTTATGATGAGGTAAGCCAAATCTTACAGGAAAGAGAGGGCTGGGCAGATTGCATATTCCTAGACTTCCAGAAAGCGCTTGACACTGTTCCACATGGGAGACTTATTAGGAAGCTGCAATCAATGGCTAGAATAGGTGGAAATGTTTTGGAATGGATAAAAACTTACTTAGAAGGAAGGGAACAGAGGGTTAGAGTAAGACACTCAGTGTCTGAATGGAGAAGAGTTAGTAGTGGAGTTTCACAGGGTTCAGTTTTAGGGCCACTTTTGTTCCTTGTATATGTAAATGACCTACCAGAGTCTGTAAATTCATTCATGAATATGTTTGCAGATGATGCAAATATTGTGAAGAAAGTAAAAAACGAGAACAATGGTAGAGAACTTCAGGAGGATCTAAATAATCTGCATGAGTGGTCAGAAAAGTGGCTAATGAAATTCAATACTTCAAAATGTAAGGTCATGAGAATGGGTACAAGTGCAAGAAGGCCCAAGCTTGACTACTCGGTGGCTGGAGTACAACTTCAAGAGACAGAATATGAGAGAGATCTAGGAGTAAACATACTGGCAGATTTGTCTCCAGAAATACATATAAATGGCATAGTAAGGGCAGCATATGCATTCTTATCAAATGTAAGGGTAGCCTTCAGGCACATGGACAAGGAAATGTTCAGAAATATTTATGTAACCTATGTTAGGCCAAAACTCGAATATGCAGCCCCCTTTTGGAATCCGCACTTGAAAAAGCACATAGCTAAGCTTGAAAAAGTTCAAAGACATGCCACGAAACTGGTGCCAGAAATACGCAATCTCAGTTATGATGAGAGGCTGAGGGAATTAGACTTATCATCACTCGAAGCTAGTAGAGTGAGGGGGGATATGGTGACAGTCTTTAAATTCCTTCATGGTTATGACAGAGTGGATAGGGATCGATATTTTGATATGGCTGGCTCTAGAACTAAAGGTCATAGTTTGAAGCTTCGTAAGAAAACTTCTTTGCAGGATGTAAGGAAATACTTTTTCAGTGTAAGAGTAGTTGATAATTGGAATTGGCTAAGCGAGGAGGTAGTTAATGCTATCTCAATCCATAGTTTTAAGGACAGGTATGATAAGTATCACTAAATATAAAATGGAACCGATCAGGAGACGGGAAGATACGAGCTTTGGGCTCTTTCCCGTAAACACAATTAGGTAATCACAATTAGGTAATCACACACATATATATATATATATATATATATATATATATATATATATATATATATATATATATATATATATATATATATATATATATATATATATATATATATATATATATATATATATATATATATATATATATATATATATATATATATATATATATATATATATATATATATATATATATATATATATATATATATATATATATATATATATATATATATATATATATATATATATATATATATTATATATATATATATATATATATATATATATATATATATATATATATATATATATATATATATATATATATATATATATATATATATATATGTGTGTGTGTGTGTGTGTGTGTGATTACCTAATTGTTTACCTAATTGTGATTACCTAATTGTGTTTACGGGAAAGAGCCCAAAGCTCGTATCTTCCCGTCTCCTGATCGGTTCCATTTTTAGACTTAGTGATACTTATCATACCTGTCCTTAAAACTATGGATTGAGATAGCATTAACTACCTCCTCGCTTAGCGAATTCCAATTATCAACTACTCTTACACTGAAAAAGTATTTCCTTACATCCTGCAAACAAGTTTTCTTCCGAAGCTTCAAACTATGACCTCTAGTTCTAGAGCCAGCCATATCGAAATATCGATCCCTATCCACTCTATCATAACCATGAAGGAATTTAAAGACTGTCACCATATCCCCCCTTACTCTTCTAGCTTCGAGTGATGGCAAGTCTAATTCCCTCAGCCTCTCATCATAACCGAGATTGCGTATTTCTGGCACCAGTTTCGTGGCATGTCTTTGAACTTTTTCAAGCTTAGCTATGTGCTTTTTCAAGTGCGGATTCCAAAAGGGGGCTGCATATTCGAGTTTGGGCCTCACATAGGTTACATAAGTATTTCTGAACATTTCCTTGTCCATGTGCCTGAAGGCTACCCTTACGTTTGATAAGAATGCATATGCTGCCCTTACTACGCCATTTATATGTATTTCTGGAGACAAATCTGCCAGTATGTTTACTCCTAGATCTCTCTCATTTTCTGTCTCTTGAAGTTGTACTCCAGCCACCGAGTAGTCAAGCTTGGGCCTTCTTGCACTTGTACCCATTCTCATTACCTTACATTTTGAGGTATTGAATTTCATTAGCCACTTTTCTGACCACTCATGCAGATTATTTAGATCCTCCTGAAGTTCTCTACCATTGTTCTCGTTTTTTACTTTCTTCACAATCTTTGCATCATCTGCAAACATATTCATGAATGAATTTACACACTCTGGTAGGTCATTTACATATACAAGGAACAAAAGTGGCCCTAAAACTGAACCCTGTGGAACTCCACTACTAACTCTTCTCCATTCAGACACTGAGTGTCTTACTCTAACCCTCTGTTCCCTTCCTTCTAAGTAAGTTTTTATCCATTCCAAGACATTTCCACCTATTCTAGCCATTGCTTGCAGCTTCCTAATAAGTCTCCCATGTGGAACAGTGTCAAACGCTTTCTGGAAGTCTAGGAATATGCAATCTGCCCAGCCCTCTCTTTCCTGTAAGATTTGGCTTACCTCATCATAAAATTCTAATAAGTTTGTTACTGTTGATCTTCCTTCTCTGAAGCCATGTTGCCTCACTGACAAAAAGTTGAAGGATTCCAAGTGAAGAGAGATATGTTTCCTTAGTAGTTTCTCCATAACTTTGCAAACTATGCTGGTCAAGGAAACTGGTCTATAGTTCAGAGCCGTATCCCTCCTTCCCTTTTTGAAGATAGGTATCACATTTGCTTGTTTCCAGCATCTTGGAATCTCCCCCGACTCCAGTGACTCCTTAAATATGATACTTAGTGCCACTGATATTGTGTTTGCGCATTTTTTAAGCACATGAGGGGATATGTCATCAGGACCTGTAGCTTTATGAACATCTAAATCCATCAGCGCTTTGCATACCTCTGTGGCTGTAAGGTTGATGTTCTCTAGTACCGGCCCTTGAGCTTCTATCACTGCAATCTGAGGGGGTGGGGTATTTTCTACTGTAAATACTGACTGAAACTCCTTGTTCAATTCTTTGCAGATCTCTTCGTCCGTCTCAGTGATGCTTCCATCCGCTCTCTTTAGCCTTAAAACCTGTTCTTTTACCTTCAGTTTTCCTCTGATAAAGCTGTGGAAAAGCTTGGGATTTTCTTTAGCCTTCCTGGTGATGTCCCTCTCATAATCTCTCTCTGCCTCTCTCCTTTTACTTAGGTAGTCATTTCTTGCTCTTTTGTAGGTTTGCCAGGCATTTATGTTTTTTCTCCTCCTATACCTTTTCCAGCATTTGTCTCTCCACTCCTTAGCTCTTTTACACCCATTATCGAACCATTTCTCTCTGGCATGAATTACACCTACTTTGGTGACAGGTATGCAGCAATCTACTATCTTCCCATATTTCTCACAAAAGATGTCATACATTTCTTGTACAGATTTGTTGTAAAATAAGGTTCTCCAGTCAATAACTGCAAAAAGCTCATTCATTTTGATGTAATCTCCTTTCGGATAGTTCCTCCTCATGTCCTCAGTGCCTCTACTCTCAGGAAGAATGTCTTCAATGATATACTCCATCAACAACACACAGTGGTCACTCTTTCCAATTGGTGGTTCATACTCAATATTTTCAATATCCAACACATTATCTGTGAACACCAGATCAAGTAGTGATGGCTCATCCCCACCCCTGGCTCTTGTTGGTTCCATTACATGTTGGTGTAGGAAATTCCCTTGTACGCAATCTAGGAATCTTGCCCCAAATGATTCCTCACCACTGTGTGGGTCAAGATTTATCCAATCTATCTCTTTATGATTAAAGTCTCCCATAATCAAAATCCTACATTTTTTCTCCCGCGCCATGTTAACAACTGAGTTTATGACTTCAGTCGTACCTATATGACTTTCCTCATAAATTTCAAGCCTATTTTGGTTCCTTGGTGGGTTGAATACAACAGTTATTATAATGCTCTCTGACCCAGTATTTATGCGAGCAACAAGAAATTCCCTGAACTCACTTTCTATAGCCAAGTTTATTTCTTCAACTTGAATCCTCTCACTTATGAGCAGTGCTATCCCTCCACCAGTCCTCTCAGATCTTTCGACCCTTAGTATTCTGAAGCCCTTAGGAAAAACTGTGACACTGTTTATGTCCTCACTCAACTTAGTCTCTGTAATTGCTACTATATCTGCCTTACTGTTGTGAATCCTATCTTTTAATTCTACTGCCTTACCGGCTAATCCATCAGCATTTGTGTATAACAATCTTAATGAGGCCCCATCCCCTGATCTTGTGTGTGTGTGTGTGTGTGTGTGTGTGTGTGTGTGTGTGTGTGTGTGTGTGTGTGTGTGTGTGTGATTACCTAATTGTGTTTACGGGAAAGAGCCCAAAGCTCGTATCTTCCCGTCTCCTGATCGGTTCCATTTTAGACTTAGTGATACTTATCATACCTGTCCTTAAAACTATGGATTGAGATAGCATTAACTACCTGTATATATATGTATGTGTGTGTGTGTGTGATTACCTAATTGTGATTACCTAATTGTGTTTACGGGAAAGAGCCCAAAGCTCGTATCTTCCCGTCTCCTGATCGGTTCCATTTTATACTTAGTGATACTTATCATACCTGTCCTTAAAACTATGGATTGAGATAGCATTAACTACCTCCTCGCTTAGCCAATTCCAATTATCAACTACTCTTACACTGAAAAAGCATTTCCTTACATCCTGCAAAGAAGTTTTCTTACGAAGCTTCAAACTATGACCTCTAGTTCTAGAGCCAGCCATATCAAAATATCGATCCCTATCCACTCTATCATAACCATGAAGGAATTTAAAGACTGTCACCATATCCCCCCTCACTCTTCTAGCTTCGAGTGATGGTAAGTCTAATTCCCTCAGCCTCTCATCATAACTGAGATTGCGTATTTCTGGCACCAGTTTCGTGACATGTCTTTGAACTTTTTCAAGCTTAGCTATGTGCTTTTTCAAGTGCGGATTCCAAAAGGGGGCTGCATATTCGAGTTTGGGCCTCACATAGGTTACATAAATATTTCTGAACATTTCCTTGTCCATGTGCCTGAAGGCTACCCTTACATTTGATAAGAATGCATATGCTGCCCTTACTATGCCATTTATATGTATTTCTGGAGACAAATCTGCCAGTATGTTTACTCCTAGATCTCTCTCATTTTCTATCTCTTGAAGTTGTACTCCAGCCACCGAGTAATCAAGCTTGGGCCTTCTTGCACTTGTACCCATTCTCATGACCTTACATTTTGAAGTATTGAATTTCATTAGCCACTTTTCTGACCACTCATGCAGATTATTTAGATCCTCCTGAAGTTCTCTACCATTGTTCTCGTTTTTTACTTTCTTCACAATCTTTGCATCATCTGCAAACATATTCATGAATGAATTTACAGACTCTGGTAGGTCATTTACATATACAAGGAACAAAAGTGGCCCTAAAACTGAACCCTGTGAAACTCCACTACTAACTCTTCTCCATTCAGACA
Source organism: Halocaridina rubra (assembly GCA_037179515.1). Taxonomy (NCBI): domain Eukaryota; kingdom Metazoa; phylum Arthropoda; class Malacostraca; order Decapoda; family Atyidae; genus Halocaridina; species Halocaridina rubra. The sequence goes on from JAXCGZ010005680.1 coordinate 132,234, forward strand.
CTGAGTGTCTTACTCTAACCCTCTGTTCCCTTCCTTCTAAGTAAGTTTTTATCCATTCCAAAACATTTCCACCTATTCTAGCCATTGATTGCAGCTTCCTAATAAGTCTCCCATGTGGAACAGTGTCAAACGCTTTCTGGAAGTCTAGGAATATGCAATCTGCCCAGCCCTCTCTTTCCTGTAAGATTTGGCTTACCTCATCATAAAATTCTAATAAGTTTGCTACTGTTGATCTACCTTCTCTGTTTGTGTGTGTGTGTGTGTGTGTGTTAACCTATTACAATGCAGCTCCGAAGCCAATAAAATATAGCTACATGTCCCCACTGATATAAACTCCATGAACTCTTTTGAGAGCTTTGTATTACTTGATAAGCATCCAAGGATATTGTTAAGCTTCAAGGTCTTGTACACTATATCGAAGTTGGAGCCACCCTGACAGAGAAGAATAACCATGACTTGGCAAAGTCACGAGCCGTCATCACCACAGCATAGTGGTACTCCTTGGGTGGGGTTGTGTTTTGAGAGGGGGAGGTTGATATCTTTACCACGCCGTTAGCAGACTGCTTTCAAACTGGGAAGTGCAACAGTGGACATAAAGCATTCCCTCTGTGTTGAATGATAATATACCTTGCTCCTCGCACTTTATTCCAATTTTTTTGCTAGCAAATCATTCCAGCAAGTAAGTACAAGTTGACTGACGCCTCTTCTTACAAGTTATTTAAATCATACCAATTTTTTTCTCTAAATACTGCAAATGTACTATTCACAGCATTTACAAAACAAATCCGAAGGATTTCAAGAAATTCTAAAAGGAGCTTTCACGAACTTCATCTTTTAAGAAAACTTGTATGTTCAGTCTCATTAACAATAGCGTTTGTCAGTGATGTCTGAAATATGGGGAGGAATATATATATATATATATATATATATATATATAATATATATATATATATATATATATATATATATATATATATATATATATATATATATATATATATATATATATATATATATATGCTACTTCCGCTTGTTATCTACAAGGAAACATATCTACTAGGTTAGGTTAGGTTAGGCTAGGTTAGGAAGTAGAGTCATGACACGTAGATGACAAGCAGAAGTGGCATATATATATATATATATATATATATATATATATATATATATATATATATATATATATATATATATATATATATATATATATATATATATATATATATATATATATGTACTCTACCCTATACAATTTCCTGCTAGATATATAAAACGTGGATAACAACAAATTTTATGATACTAATTTACATTTTCAGGTATGTCCAAAGATCTCTACCACTTCGAGGCTTCCCCCTTTTGCCGTTCTGTGCGTCTGACAGCTGAAGCCGTCGGAGTTAAACTTAATCTGATTGTCAGGAACATAGAAGAACATAACCCAGATATCATAGCAATTAATCCCACTCACACTGTACCCACATTCGTGGATGGCGACTTGAAAATGTGGGAGAGGTAATAGGATAAGGCTTTGTTAGAAAGCATCAAGTTCTCAAGAATCGTAGTTAGTTTAACTTTATCATTTGTGAGGCTCTGACATATTCTGAACAGACGATACTAGGGTCGTGGATGAAAATTTGAACATATTTTATGATAACGAGTTATACGTCTGAGTGACTGCGTTTGATGATATAAGATGATGCTGGCAGTGAAGGCAGACTCATCCCAACTTATCGTACCATGGTCAGGCGATACTCACTCCATACCTCCCCCCTATAACATCGACATTCCCATCCCTCTGCTTGATAAGTTGAGAGAGAGAGAGAGAGAGAGAGAGAGAGAGAGAGAGAGAGAGAGAGAGAGAGAGAGAGAGAGAGAGAGAGAGAGAGAGAGAGAGAGAGAGAGAGAGAGAGAGAGATTTTCTAGTATTTTTATAAGTACTAAAATCAAAGCGTGGTGGAAAGAGAGAGAGAGAGAGAGAGAGAGAGAGTCAAATCAAATCAAATGAAAAGTTTTATTTCTATTATTACAATGTTTCTTCTGTTGCCAAACTTTAAAATACGTGTATAAGTTGACAAGTATATCAGTATATCAGTAACAGGATGATGGATACACTTACTTGGAAAGTTTATTACACTAGATTTAACAGATGTGCATACTATTACAAATAAACAATGCATAAAGATATAGTTGAGTAGAGCTCATACATATCAGTTAATAATAATAATGATAATAATAATAATAATAATAGTAATAATAATAATAATAATAATAATAATAATAATAATAATAATAATAATAATACATACATACATACATATACATGGCCTCATTCCAACTTATAAGAGGGGTGACCGATTCAAATAACACATTCACCACGATCCACACATGCCTCAACTACTCCTCTTAGCTCCTTGGGGATAAAGGGTTGTCACATATCCCCCCTACCACCCTGTTTGGGTCACCCACAAGCTAGGCAGCAAGGATATTCTACAATTAGAATTGACAGCTGTAAGCTGGTTTACCCCCACGGATTCATAACATGGCAACACCTCTCACAAATGCCCATCACAGTTCAATGAGCCAGCAGGGGCGAGAAGTCCCTTTGACCCGTGTCACCTATGCACAATATTCCACCATTCATTCCTATCTCTTGCACTATCTCTTTCCTGCTCCACTGACATTCTAAGTGCTTCCAATGCCCTCTTCACCCCATCCAACCATTTCATTCCAGGTCTTCCTCTTTGCCTAACTCAAATCACTTCTGCACTCTACACTTTCTTTGCTATTCTTTCCTCACTCATCCTTTCCATGTGTCTAATCCAAGTCACCACCTCTGATCTGATCTTTCCAACAGCCTTCTTTCAACACTTGTTTTCTGCCTGATCTCCTCATTTCTCACTCTATCTATTCTAGATACACCAATCATACTTCTCAAACACCTCATCTCCAATACATTCAACTTCTTTTTTCCATCCTCTTTTGGATTCCAGTTCTCTCCACCATACAATGCTTTCAGCACTATCATGCCTTCATATATCCTTCTCTTTGCATTAATTCCCAGATACCTAAGTCTCATCACACTTTTCAACCACCTAGACATTTACTCACTTCATTCACTCTATGACTTACCTCCCCATCCACTCATCCATTCCTTGATATGTGTGATCCCACATACGTAAAACTTTCAACTCTTTTAAGCAACTCTCCGTTTTACTCCTACATTCAGTCTACCATCATTAACACTCCTCGTGCATCTCATGACTTTACTTTGACCAATATTCACTCACACACACTAAAAAAACTCAGTCACCAAATTATTCATTTCATTCTTAGTATCAGCCATTAGTCTAGTGTCATCTGCAAACAGCAATTGATTCAGTCTCCACAACCTTCCAAGCTCATCCACTAAAGTCACACCTCTATCTGACTTATTTTTTTTATTTATATCCTTTACCACTCCATCTATACACACATTAAGGAACCATGGCTATATTGCACACCCTTGATGTAACCCACCAGTTACCTCAAACCAATCACTCATACCATTCCCGACTCTCACTCATGTTCTACTTTTCATATAAAAACTCTTCACTTCATTCAGAAAACATCCTCTTTTTCCACACAGTCACAACACCCTCCACAACACCTCTCTAGCAACCCTGTCATAAGCTTTCTCTAAATCTGTTAAGGCCCAAAAAGTGTCTCGACCTTTCTCTAAGAGTTTCTCTCACCTATCTTACCACAAACATCTGATGCATACTTCCTCTTCCTCTCCTGAACCCACACTGTGTGTCCCCGGTCAATCTTTCAGTACATTTCCTGTTTCTCTCAATTAACACTCGTCCATATGTCTTACCAACTACACTTAAACTAATTCCTCTAAAACTACTACACCCACACTTATCTTCTTTCCCATTATAAAGTTGAACTACATATGCACTCCTCCAATCAACTGGAACCCGCCCTTTCCTAATATATACATTCAACAACATTACCATCCATTCCACTAATGCCTCCCTACCCTTTGACAAGCATTGCACATGACACCCACCTATCCCTAGTGTATTAACAGCTTTCAATGTTCTCAATGCCATATGTATCTCCTCTTTTGTTATTTCCCTACCATTCTCATCTCCCAACAATTGCATTTTCCACTCATTTTACACAGACACAATCTCTGCCTCTCTATAATCTTGCTCATTTAGCATAGATACATATACCTACATATACACATGGCCTCATTTCCCATTGTAACGGTGGTGGATCCACGATCCACATATACCGCAACCACTCCTCTCAGCTCCTTGGGGATAAAGGGTTGCCACTTCTCACCACCTTCCACCCTGCTTGGGTCACCCACAAGGTAGCCAGGCAAGGATATTCTGTAATGAGACTCGACAGCTGCAGCTGGTTTACCCCTCCCCTCTAACCCATCCATCACATTTCACTGAGCTAGCAGGTGCGAGAAATCCATTTGCCCAGCATCATCTATGCACAATCTTCCTCCACTCATTCCTGTCTCTTGCAAGCACTCTTCCCTATTCCATTGACATTCTATGTGCATTCAATGCCCTCTTCACGCCATCCATCCATCTCATTCTTGGTCTCCATCTTGACCTAACTCCAATCACTTCTGCACACTACACTCTCTTCACTATTCATTTATCACTCATCCTTTCCAGGTGTTCAAACCAAATCCACACTATCTGATCTAACCTATCCGACAGCTTCGCTTCAACACCTGTTCTCTGCCTGATATCCTTCTCTTCTAGATATAGCAATCATAATTCTCAAACACCTCATCTCAATTACATTCAACTTGTTCCTTTCATCCTCTCTAGCATTCCAAGCCTCTGCTCCATACAATGCTGTAGGCACAATCACACCTTCATATATCCTTTTCTTTGCGTTCATACCCAAATATCTATTTCTCATTACACTTTTCAACCCACCTAAGAATTTAGCTGCTTCCTTCACTCTGTGATTTACAATCTACATCCACTCGTCCACTCCATGATACATGCAACCCCAGATACTTAAAGCTTTCAACATCTTCAAGCAACTCCCCATTCACTAATTCATTCAATCTGCCAACTCTGACACTCTTCGTGCATCTCATGACTTTACTTTTACCAATATCCACCCAAAACTTCCTTCTTTCACACACACTAAAAAACTCAGTCACCAAATGATTCTGTTCATTCTCAGTATCAACTACCAGTGCTGTATCATCCGCAAATAGCAACTGATTCAATTTCCACAACTTTCCTGCCTCAACCACTACTTCCAAGCCTTTGTCTAATACTCTCTAATTTACTTCCCTTACCACTCCATCCATATAAACATTAAACATCCATGGCGACTTTACGCAACCTTGTCGTAACCCTACATTCACCTCAAACTAATCACTCATACCATTCCTAACTCTCACACATGCTCCAGTATTCATGTAAAAATTTCACTTAATTCAACAAACTTCCATTTATTCCATACAGTTGTAACACACTCCTCAACCCCTCTTTTTCTTCCTTGTCATATGCTTTCTCTAGGTCCATAAAGGCCCAAAGTGTGTCCCTACCTTTTTCCAAGAACTTCTCACATACCTGTTTTACCAATCAAACACCTGATCCACACATCCTCTTCCTCTTCTGAACCCACACTGTTCTTCCCCAGTCAATCTCCTTAGTATCTTTCCTAATTCTCTCGATTAACAGTTTAGCAGTTTATTGAAATATTAAGCTCATCTTTCTCTCAACATTATATCTTCTAATATCAATTACCCATCTGCTCTTTGCACCCTCTCTCCCCCACTAGACTCACCTTTCCACACTCTTTACACTTCCTTCCTAAACATCTTGTTATTCCTTATATCTGCTATATTTAGGAATGAACGCATTCTAACTGAATGCCACTATGTTCATATTACAGATTCCCCAACCTCACTCGTGGTTTCATTTTAGTATTTAATTCAAATCCCAATCTCATTCGGGCCATGAAATAACCATTTAAGCTCATTACATATGTGAAAACATATGTAATGTGCTTAAATGGTTATTTCATGGCTCGAATGAGATTGGGATTTGAATTAATTGCTAAAATGAAGCCACGAGTGAGGTTGGGGAATCTGTAATATGAACATAGTGGCATTCAGTTAGAATGCGTTCATTCCTAAGTATAGCAGATATAAGCTATAAGGTTGGATTCCTTTTAACCTTCTGTGGTGTAGTGGTAGCGCCTTAACTTAGTAATCATAAGTCCTAGGTTCGAGTCCCGGTTGGGGTAAAAATTGATTCAATATTTTCACATATGTAATGTGCTTAAATGGTTATTTCATGGCCCAAATAAGATTGGGATTTGAATTAAATGCTAAAATGAAGCCACAAGTGAGATTGGAGAATCTGTAATACGAACATAGTGGCATTCAGTTAGAATGCATTCATTCCTAAGTATAGCAGATATAAGCTATAAGGTTGGATTCCTTTTAACCTTCTGTGGTATAGTGGTAGCGCCTTGACTTAGTAATCATAAGTCCTAGGTTCGAGTCCCGGTCGGGGTAAATAATGATTCATGTTTTCACATACGTAATGTGCTTAAATGGTTATTTCATGGCCCGAATGAGATTTGGATTTGAATTAAATGTTAAAATGAAGCCACGAGTGAGGTTGGGGAATCTGTAATATGAACATAGTGGCATTCAGTAAGAATGCGTTCATTCCTAAGTATAGCAGATATAAGCTGTAAGGTTGGATTCCATTTAACCTTCTGTGGTGTAGTGGTAGCGCCTGGACTTAGTAATCATAAGTCCTAGGTTCGAGTCCCGGTCGGGGTAAAAAATTATTCATGTTTTCACATATGTAATGTGCTTAAATGGTTATTTCATTGCCCGAATGAGATTTGGATTTGAATTAAATGCTAAAATAAAGCCACGAGTGAGGTTGGGGAACCTGTAATATGAGCATAGTGGCATTCAGCTAGAATGCGTTCATTCCTAAGTATAGCAGATATAAGCTATAAGGTTGGATTCCTTTTCACCTTCCGTCGTGTAGTGGTAGCGCCATGACTTAGTAATCATAAGTCCTAGGTTCGAGTCCCGGTCGGGGTAAAATATGATTCATGTTTTTACATATGTAATGTGCTTAAATGGTTATTTCATGGCCCGAATGAGATTAGGGTCAGTTAGAATGCGTTCATTCCTAAATATAGCAGATATAAGCTATAAGGTTGGATTCCTTTTAACCTTCTGTGGTGTAGTGGTAGCGCCTTCACTTAGTAATCATAAGTACTGGGTTCGAGTCCCGGTCGGGGTAAAAAATGATTCATGTTTTCACATATGTAATGTGCTTAAATAGTTATTTCATGGCCCGAATGAGATTGGGATTTGAATTAAATGCTCAAATGAAGCCACGAGTGAGGTTGGGGAATCTGTAATATGAACATAGTGGCATTCAGTTAGAATGCGTTCATTCCTAAGTATAGCAGATGTAAGCTATAAGGTTGGTTTCCTTTTAACCTTCTGTGGTGTAGTGGTAGCGCCTTGACTTAGTAATCATAAGTCCTAGGTTCGAGTCCTGGTTGGGGTAAAAAATGATTCATGTTTTCACATATGTAATGTGCTTAAATGGATATATATATATATATATATATATATATATATATATATATATATATATATATATATATATATATATATATATATATATATATATATATATATATATATATATATATATATATATATATATATACATATATATATATATATATATATATATATATATATATATATATATATATATATATATATATATATATATATATATGCATATATATATATATATATATATATATATATATATATATATATATATATATATATATATATATATATATATATATATATATATATATATATATATATATATATATATATATATATGAATAAAAAAAAAAAAAATTATTCATGTTTTCACATATGTAATGTGCGTGCGTGGTTATATATATATATATATATATATATATATATATATATATATATATATATATATATATATATATATATATATATATATATATATATATATATATATATATATATATATATATATATATATATATATGTAGAGACACACACACACACACACACAATCAGGGGATGGGGCCTCATTAAGATTGTTATACACAAATGCTGATGAATTAGCTGGTAAGGCAGTAGAATTAAAAGATCGGATTCACAACAGTAAGGCAGATATAGTAGCAATTACAGAGACTAAGTTGAGTGAGGACATAAACAGTGTCACAGTTTTTCCTAAGGGCTTCAGAATACTAACGGTTGAAAGATGTGAGAGGACTGGTGGAGGGATAGCACTGTTCATAAGTGAGAGGATTCAAGTTGAAGAAATAAACTTGGCTATAGAAAGTGAGTTCAGGGAATTTCTTGTTGCTCGCATAAATACTGGGTCAGAGAGCATTATAATAACTGTTGTATACAACCCACCAAGGAACCAAAATAGGCTTGAAATTTATGAGGAAAGTCATATAGGTACTATTGAAGTCATAAACTCAGTTGTTAACATGGCACGGGAGAAAAAATGTAGGATTTTGATTATGGGAGACTTTAATCATAAAGAGATAGATTGGATAAATCTTGACCCACACAGTGGTGAGGACTCATTTGGGGCAAGATTCCTAGATTGCGTACAAGGGAATTTCCTACACCAACATGTAATGGAACCAACAAGAGCCAGGGGTGGGGATGAGCCATCACTACTTGATCTAGTGTTCACAGATAATGTGTTGGATATTGAAAATATTGAGAATGAACCACCAATTGGAAAGAGTGACCACTGTGTGTTGTTGATGGAGTATATCAATGAAGATATTCTTCCTGAGAGTAGAGGCACTGAGGACATGAGGAGGAACTATCCGAAAGGAGATTACATCAAAATGAATGAGCTTTTTGCAGTTATTGACTGGAGAACCTTATTTTACAACAAATCTGTACAAGAAATGTATGACATCTTTTGTGAGAAATATGGGAAGATAGTAGATTGCTGCATACCTGTCACCAAAGTAGGTGTAATTCATGCCAGAGAGAAATGGTTCGATAATGGGTGTAAAAGAGCTAAGGAGTGGAGAGACAAATGCTGGAAAAGGTATAGGAGGAGAAAAAACATAAATGCCTGGCAAACCTACAAAAGAGCAAGAAATGACTACCTAAGTAAAAGGAGAGAGGCAGAGAGAGACTATGAGAGGGACATCACCAGGAAGGCTAAAGAAAATCCCAAGCTTTTCCACAGCTTTATCAGAGGAAAACTGAAGGTAAAAGAACAGGTTTTAAGGCTAAAGAGAGCGGATGGAAGCATCACTGAGACAGACGATGAGATCTGCAAAGAATTGAACAAGGAGTTTCAGTCAGTATTTACAGTAGAAAATACCCCACCCCCTCAGATTGCAGTGATAGAAGCTCAAGGGCCGGTATTAGAGAACATCAACCTTACAGCCACAGAGGTATGCAAAGCGCTGATGGATTTAGATGTTCATAAAGCTACAGGTCCTGATGAAATATTCCCTCATGTGCTTAAAAAATGCGCAAACACAATATCAGTGGCACTAAGTATCATATTTAAGGAGTCACTGGAGTCGGGGGAGATTCCAAGATGCTGGAAACAAGCAAATGTTATAGCTATCTTCAAAAAGGGAAGGAGGGATACGGCTCTGAACTATAGACCAGTTTCCTTGACCAGCATAGTTTGCAAATTTATGGAGAAACTACTAAGGAAACATATCTCTCTTCACTTGGAATCCTTCAACTTTTTGTCAGTGAGGCAACATGGCTTCAGAGAAGGTAGATCAACAGTAACAAACTTATTAGAATTTTATGATGAGGTAAGCCAAATCTTACAGGAAAGAGAGGGCTGGGCAGATTGCATATTCCTAGACTTCCAGAAAGCGTTTGACACTGTTCCACATGGGAGACTTATTAGGAAGCTGCAATCAATGGCTAGAATAGGTGGAAATGTCTTGGAATGGATAAAAACTTACTTAGAAGGAAGGGAACAGAGGGTTAGAGTAAGACACTCAGTGTCAGAATGGAGAAGAGTTAGTAGTGGAGTTCCACAGGGTTTAGTTTTAGGGCCACTTTTGTTCCTTGTATATGTAAATGACCTACCAGAGTCTGTAAATTCATTCATGAATATGTTTGCAGATGATGCAAAGATTGTGAAGAAAGTAAAAAACGAGAACAATGGTAGAGAACTTCAGGAGGATCTAAATA
>JAXCGZ010005680.1:147500-150000 GCA_037179515.1 Halocaridina rubra
GTTCGAGTCCCCGTTGGGGTAAAAAATTATTCATGTTTTCCAATATGTAATGTGCTTAAATGGATATATATATATATATATATATATATATATATATATATATATATATATATATATATATATATATATATATATATATATATATATATATATATATATATATATATAGTATATATATATATATATATATATATATATATATATATCTATATATATATATATATATATATATATATATATATATATATATATATATATATATATATATATATATATATATATATATATATATATATATATATATATATATATATATATATATATATATATATATATATATATATATATATATATATATATATATATATATATATATATATATATATATATATATATATATATATATATATATATATATATATATATATATATATATATATATATATATATATATATATATATATATATATATATATATATATATATATAGACACACATTCTTCCTGAGAGTAGAGGCACTGAGGACATGAGGAGGAACTATCCGAAAGGAGATTACATCAAAATGAATGAGCTTTTTGCAGTTATTGACTGGAGAACCTTATTTTACAACAAATCTGTACAAGAAATGTATGACATCTTTTGTGAGAAATATGGGAAGATAGTAGATTGCTGCATACCTGTCACCAAAGTAGGTGTAATTCATGCCAGAGAGAAATGGTTCGATAATGGGTGTAAAAGAGCTAAGGAGTGGAGAGAAAAATGCTGGAAAAGCTATAGGAGGAGAAAAAACATAAATGCCTGGCAAACCTTCAAAAGAGCAAGAAATGACTACCTAAGTAAAAGGAGGGAGGCAGAGAGAGATTATGAGAGGAACATCACCAGGAAGGCTAAAGAAAATCCCAAGCTTTTCCACAGCTTTATCAGAGGAAAACTGAAGGTAAAAGAACAGGTTTTAAGGCTAAAGAGAGCGGATGGAAGCATCACTGAGACGGACGAAGAGATCTGCAAAGAATTGAACAAGGAGTTTCAGTCAGTATTTACGGTAGAAAATACCCCACCCCCTCAGATTGCAGTGATAGAAGCTCAAGGGCCGGTATTAGAGAACATCAACCTTACAGCCACAGAGGTATGCAAAGCGCTGATGGATTTAGATGTTCATAAAGCTACAGGTCCTGATGACATATCCCCTCATGTGCTTAAAAAATGCGCAAACACAATATCAGTGGCACTAAGTATCATATTTAAGGAGTCACTGGAGTCGGGGGAGATTCCAAGATGCTGGAAACAAGCAAATGTGATACCTATCTTCAAAAAGGGAAGGAGGGATACGGCTCTGAACTATAGACCAGTTTCCTTGACCAGCATAGTTTGCAAATTTATGGAGAAACTACTAAGGAAACATATCTCTCTTCACTTGGAATCATTCAACTTTTTGTCAGTGAGGCAACATGGCTTCAGAGAAGGAAGATCAACAGTAACAAACTTATTAGTATTTTATGATGAGGTAAGCCAAATCTTACAGGAAAGAGAGGGCTGGGCAGATTGCATATTCCTAGACTTCCAGAAAGCGTTTGACACTGTTCCACATGGGAGACTTATTAGGAAGCTGCAATCAATGGCTAGAATAGGTGGAAATGTCTTGGAATGGATAAAAACTTACTTAGAAGGAAGGGAACAGAGGGTTAGAGTAAGACACTCAGTGTTTGAATGGAGAAGAGTTAGTAGTGGAGTTCCACAGGGTTTAGTTTTAGGGCCACTTTTGTTCCTTGTATATGTAAATGACCTACCAGAGTCTGTAAATTCATTCATGAATATGTTTGCAGATGATGCAAAGATTGTGAAGAAAGTAAAAAACGAGAACAATGGTAGAGAACTTCAGGAGGATCTAAATAATCTGCATGAGTGGTCAGAAAAGTAGCTAATGAAATTCAATACCTCAAAATGTAAGGTAATGAGAATGGGTACAAGTGCAAGAAGGCCCAAGCTTGACTACTCGGTGGCTGGAGTACAACTTCAAGAGACAGAAAATGAGAGAGATCTAGGAGTAAACATACTGGCAGATTTGTCTCCAGAAATACATATAAATGGCGTAATAAGGGCAGCATATGCATTCTTATCAAATGAAAGGGTAGCCTTCAGGCACATGGACAAGGAAATGTTCAGAAATATTTATGTAACCTATGTGAGGCCAAAACTCGAATATGCAGCCCCCTTTTGGAATCCGCACTTGAAAAAGCACATAGCTAAGCTTGAAAAAGTTCAAAGACATGCCACGAAACTGGTGCCAGAAATACGAAAATTCGGTTCTGATGAGAGGCTGAGGGAATTAGACTTGCCATCACTCGAAGCTAGAAGAGTAAGGGGGGATATGGTGACAGTCTTTAAATTCCTTCATGGTTATGATAGAGTGGATAGGGATCGATATTTCGATATGGCTGGCTCTAGAACTAGAGGTCATAGTTTGAGGCTTCGTAAGAAAACTTCTTTGCAGGATGTAAGG
>JAXCGZ010005680.1:160000-162500 GCA_037179515.1 Halocaridina rubra
ATTACATATGTGAAACATGAATCATTTTTTACCCCGACCGGGACTCGAACCTAGGACTTATGATTACTAAGTCAAGGCGCTACCACTACACCACAGAAGGTTAAAAGGAATCCAACCTTATAGCTTATATCTGCTATACTTAGGAATGAACGCATTCTATCTGAATGCCACTATGTTCATATTACAGATTCCCCAACCTCACTCGTGGCTTCATTTTAGCATTTAATTCAATTCCCAATCTCATTCGGGCTGAAATATCAAATAAGCACATTACATATGTGAAAACATGAATCATATTTTACCCCAACCGGGACTCGAACCTAGGACTTATGATTACTAAGTCAAGGCGCTACCACTACACCACAGAAGGTTAAAAGGAATCCAACCTTATAGCTTCTTCTTCTTCTTCCTCTATTTGCGTTCCCATTTTCATATGGGGTCGCATCTCTTCACTAGTCTCCACTGGTTCCGGTCCATCACTTGCTCCTCCTCCAGCTGTCTCTCTCTGAGATCCTCCTTCAGTCGGTCCTTCCACCGTAGTTTAGGTCTTCCTCGTCTACGTCTGCCCTCCACGTCCATCTCCATCACTCTCACACCCACGTAGTCTTCTTCTCTCCTCTTCACATGACCGAACCACTGTAATCTCCTCTCCTGCGCTTTCGCCGACGCCTCCACCACCTTCACTGTACCTCTGATCTGGTCATTTCGTATCCTGTCCTCCCTCGTCACCCCACACATCCACCTCAGCATTCTCATTTCTGCGACATCTATCTTCCTTTCTTGGACCTTTTTCATCGGCCACGTCTCCTCACCGTACAGCAACGCTGGTCTCACAACTGACTTGTACACTTTTCCTTTCACTCTAGCACTGATTTTCTTGTCACATAGCACCCCTGATGTTCTCTTCCAGTTGTTCCACGCTACCTGGATCCTATGATCAATCTCTCTCTCTAGGTCTCCATCCTTCGTTACGTAGGAGCCGAGGTATTTGAAGGCGTCCGCCTTTGGGAGCTTGTGGTCTTGCATGAACAGGTCGCCTCCTTGTGTCACATTGCACTCCAGGTACTCCGTTTTCTGTCTGCTCACCTTCAGTCCGTAATCCTCCTGCAAACCCCTCCATAGCTCCAACCTCTCTTGCAATTCTTCACGGCTCTCGGAGACCAAAACAATATCGTCTGCAAAGAGCATGCTCCATGGTGCCTCCTTTGTCACTTCCTCCACCATCACATCCATGAGAAGGTTAAATAGATAGGGGCTAAGAGCTGATCCCTGATGGAGTCCAACTTTCACCTGAAAAGGCTCTGTAGTGCCAACTGTACTTCTTACTCTTGTTGTGGCTTCCCTGTATATGTCCTGAACTATCTTGACATACTTCTCCTTCACTCCCTTCGACCTCATACTCCTCCACACCTCGCTTCTCGGGACCCGATCATAAGCTTTTTCCAGGTCAATAAACGCCATGTACAGCCCTCTTTGCTTATCTCTATATTTTTCCATTGTCTGCCTCGTTGCGAATACTGCATCCATTGTTCCTCGACCTTTCATAAAACCAAACTGCTCACTACAAACTTCTGCCTCCACCTTCAGCCTTTTATCCAACACTCTTTCCAGCAGCTTCATAGTGTGAGATGTTAGCTTAATTCCTCTATAGTTGTTGCAACTCTGGATGTCTCCCTTTTCTTTGAAAATCGGTACCATTATACTATCTCTCCACTCGTTCGGGATAGTCTCCTCCTTCATCACCATGTTCAGGAACTTTGTCAGCACCCGTATCCCTTCTTCGCCTAAACTCTTCCATACCTCTGCAGGAATCTGGTCTGGCCCTACTGACTTTCCATTTTTCATCTTCTTCAACGCTTCTCTGACTTCCGCCTCACTCACAGCGTCTACCTCTCCCTCCATTCCCACTCCTTCACCTCTTCGTATTCTTGGATTTTCCTGATTTAGAAGTTCTTCGTAGTAGTCCCTCCACCGCATTTTAATCATATCGGGGTCAGTAAGCACTCTTCCGTTCTTATCCTTGATTTGCTTTATTGATGTTAGGTCCTTTGTCGATCTGTTCCTTTCTTTTGCTAACTTATAGATTCTCTTCTGTCCCTCCTTTGTTTCAAGGTTCTCATACATATCCTGCAGTGCTGCTGCACGCGCCTGTGCTACAGCCCTCTTCGCCTCCTTATTTGCATCTTTCAACATAGCTTTACGCTCCTCTGTTCTTTCCTTGTCGTAAGCTTTCTTCATCTTTTTCTTCTTTTCTATCTTCTCTTTGCAATTTGAGGACCACCACCAAGACTCTTTTCCATTTCTCGGCTTCTTTCCAGATGACTTTCCGAGGACTTCCTCTGCCGTACTCCTGATCACTTCACTGTTCCTTTTCCACCACTGATCCACCTCCTCTGCCTCTTCTATCCTTTGTAGTGCTTTCCTCTTGAACTCCTGCCGCACCACCTCATCCTTGAGTTTCCACCACTTGATCCTAGATTCTCCCCTCTCAACTCCGGTC
>JAXCGZ010005680.1:177500-180000 GCA_037179515.1 Halocaridina rubra
CTTGACTACTCGGTGGCTGGAGTACAACTTCAAGAGACAGAAAATGAGAGAGATCTAGGAGTAAACATACTGGCAGATTTGTCTCCAGAAATACATATAAATGGCATAGTAAGGGCAGCATATGCATTCTTATCAAATGTAAGGGTAGCCTTCAGGCACATGGACAAGGAAATGTTCAGAAATATTTATGTAACCTATGTGAGGCCAAAACTCGAATATGCAGCCCCCTTTTGGAATCCGCACTTGAAAAAGCACATAGCTAAGCTTGAAAAAGTTCAAAGACATGCCACGAAACTGGTACCAGAAATAAGCAATCTCAGTTATGATGAGAGCCTGAGGGAATTAGACTTACCATCACTCGAAGCTAGAAGAGTGAGGGGGGATATGGTGACAGTCTTTAAATTCCTTCATGGTTATGATAGAGTGGATAGGGATCGATATTTTGATATGGCTGGCTCTAGAACTAGAGGTCATAGTTTGAAGCTTCGTAAGAAAACTTCTTTGCAAGATGTAAGGAAATACTTTTTCAGTGTAAGAGTAGTTGATAATTGGAATTGGCTAAGCGAGGAGGTAGTTAATGCTATCTCAATCCATAGTCTTAAGGACAGGTATGATAAGTATCACTAAGTATAAAATGGAACCGATGAGGAGACGGGAAGATACGAGCTTTGGGCTCTTTCCCGTAAACACAATTAGGTAATCACAATTAGGTAATCTCACACACACACATACACACACACACACACACACACACACACATATAAATATATATATATATATATATATATATATATATATATATATATATATATATATATATATATATATATATATATTATATATATATATATATATATATATATATATATATATATATATATATATACATACACGACACACACACACACACACACACACACACATATATATATATATATATATATATATATAATATATATATATATATATATATATATATATATATATATATATATATATATATATATAAACGCACACACACACACACACACACACACACACACACTGGTGCCAGAAATACGCAATGTCAGTTATGATGAGAGGCTGAGGGAATTAGACTTACCATCACTCGAAGCTAGAAGAGTGAGGGGGGATATGGTGACAGTCTTTAAATTCCTTCATGGTTATGATAGAGTGGATAGGGATCGATATTTTGATATGGCTGGCTCTAGAACTAGAGGTCATATTTTGAAGCTTCGTAAGAAAACTTCTTTGCAGGATGTAAGGAAATACTTTTTCAATGTAAGAGTAGTTGATAATTGGAATTCGCTAAGCAAGGAGGTAGTTAATGCTATCTCAATCCATAGTTTTAAGGACAGGTATGAGAAGTATCACTAAGTATAAAATGGAACCAATCAGGAGACGGGAAGATACGAGCTTTGGGCTCTTTCCCGTAAACACAATTAGGTAATCACAATTAGGTAATCACACACACACACACACACACACACACACACACACACACACACACACACCTTTTGTGAGAAATATGGGAAGATAGTAGATTGCTGCATACCTGTCACCAAAGTAGGTGTAATTCATGCCAGAGAGAAATGGTTCGATAATGGGTGTAAAAGAGCTAAGGAGTGGAGAGACAAATGCTGGAAAAGGTATAGGAGGAGAAAAAACATAAATGCCTGGCAAACCTACAAAAGAGCAAGAAATGACTACCTAAGTAAAAGGAGAGAGGCAGAGAGAGACTATGAGAGGGACATCACCAGGAAGGCTAAAGAAAATCCCAAGCTTTTCCACAGCTTTATCAGAGGAAAACTGAAGGTAAAAGAACTGGTTTTAAGGCTAAAGAGAATGGATGGAAGCATCACTGAGACGGATGAAGAGATCTGCAAAGAATTGAACAAGGAGTTTCAGTCAGTATTTACAGTAGAAAATACCCCACCCCCTCAGATTGCAGTGATAGAAGCTCAAGGGCCGGTATTAGAGAACATCAACCTTACAGCCACAGAGGTATGCAAAGCGCTGATGGATTTAGATGTTCATAAAGCTACAGGTCCTGATGACATATCCCCTCATGTGCTTAAAAAATGCGCAAACACAATATCAGTGGCACTAAGTATCATATTTAAGGAGTCACTGGAGTCGGGGGAGATTCCAAGATGCTGGAAACAAGCAAATGTGTTACCTATCTTCAAAAAGGGAAGGAGGGATACGGCTCTAAACTATACACCAGTTTCCTTGACCAGCATAGTTTGCAAAGTTATGGAGAAACTACTAAGAAAACATATCTCTCTTCACTTGGAATCCTTCAACTTTTTGTCAGTGAGGCAACATGGCTTCAGAGAAGGTAGATCAACAGTAACAAACTTATTAGAATTTTATGATGAGGTAAGCCAAATCTTACAGGAAGGAGAGGGCTGGGCAGATTGCATATTCTTAGACTTCCAGAAAGCGTTTGACACTGTTCCACATGGGAGACTTATTAGGAAGCTGCAATCAATGGCTA
>JAXCGZ010005680.1:187500-232500 GCA_037179515.1 Halocaridina rubra
AAACTTCAAGAAATCCATAGGTCACGTAGAGTCATTTCTAGAAGGGAAGAAATGGATAGCAGGAACGGAGAAATTCAGTCTTGCAGACATCGCTATTGCTGTGACTCTGTCTGCTCCAAAGGAGGCTGGGCTGACCTACTCAAATCATCCTAACATAAAGTCTTGGATGTTGAGATGTGAGAGAGAGTTTCCAGAATATGCCAAAATTAATCTTCCAGGCGCCAAGGCTCTGGCAATTATGTTTCCTTCCTCTCTTGATCTGTCTGTCATGTAATATTTTTTTTTATTTACCTTTGCTACTGCCCTTTGATGCCAAAGCTGGATTAATACTAACGTAACAGCTATAATGTAACCGGCATCCCTACTCTGGGGATGAATGGAACTTCTTGAAGTAAAAAAATTATTTCATATTCCCCTTAATACGTGAAGAAATGGAGTAGCAGAGAGAAATACTTTACATTTGCATTTGTTTTCAGTATTTATTTCATTTACACTGAAAGTGGAATTTGGATAGATTGTAGCTTTATCCACTCTTTTCCTGCAATGCTTACAGCAGCGGAAACTGAAATTGTTTAGAAGGGAAGACGCTATTATTGAAGCTGTTTGTGAAGCATGTGCTGAAAGTATTTCTCCAAATATCTCAATAACAATATAAGGCAAATACATAATACCGCTTCCCTCTATTAATACCCCAAGCATGTAACATGCATTACCACTTAGGTGTAAAGGAAATATGGCCTATTATTTTTGAAAAATTAATAATTCTGAAGTGTTCTTGATTGTATTTTTATAGTTTAGCTCAATGAGCAATGTAAGATTTAGAGTAACATATAAATATTAAATTTGCTTTAATTATTGTAAAGTTAACCTTTTTAATTTGCTACACTTAGGTGATTGTCCTATGAGGTGAAAGAAACCTTTTTGTGGCCAAATTCATATATTCTGATGTACTTAATCAATAATCCTTCAGCTTTTCCATATATTGAATAGTTGTATAGATGCAGTGTATAATCACTGATCATCAGGTCTTTTCTCATGCAAAATAAAGGTAGTCTCTCTCAGTTTTTTTTATACCTCTATGCATTTCATACATCTTGATGCATTCATTCATCTTAATAAATTTGTACATTGCAGCAACGAGTGCTTGAAGACTTGACCATTGCACGTCTACAAAAAACTATATCCAGACTAATTATTACTGTATATAGATTCACTCTGTTAAGTAATTAACTACTGATGCTATAAATAAATATTTTTTACAGTTATAATGCTACCAGTGGGGCAACTTTCTCCTTAATATGTCCTTATTATTATGAACCATTTGCCATTGAACAGGCGTATGCAGTTCCAAATAAGATAATGTCTGAAGCATGAACAGCATCCACCACTTCAAAAACAGCAATCTGAAAATTAGAATTTGCTTGTCAGGACTCTCTAATGGCATAGTATAGCAGGTTGCAAAATATCCTACAAGAGTACTGAAGAGGTAACAATAACTATCTCACTTCTATTGTAAAATAGCAATCCGAACAAAGTTACTTGGCCGTGATTAGCAAGTGTATCTTTATGATATATATGAAGTTAGATCGGCTAAATCAACTGATGACAGCTCAGGTCTGAAGTTTGTATAATGAGACACAAAACTATCAGTTTTAACAAAAGCAAGCGAAATATTGTTATTAGTTTTGCATAAAGTCTCTAGTAATAGTGGTAGCCTCAAATTCATAACGAATTGCGTTAACCACACCTTGATTAGAAAAAAATCATTTGCAAGCTGCTTGCAACGGAATTTATGGAGAGAAAACATGGTTGTTATTGACTATAATATGTTGTAATGCTTCTGTGTCTAAAATCTTATTAGAGCCGAAATACGTACCCCTATATTACATGTTATATCTATGCATTTACAGGAGGAATAATAAGCTCTACATATCCGTAAATTCATGAATTGGCAGTAGCTGCTTTTGGCCACTCCTTATGTCAGTACATATTTTCTTAACCCACGGTGTAAAACGCTGCTTAATATTACTTCTGTATGATGAATATAACTCATCCCCTATTATTTTCATTTTGATTACAAAACTCCTCACCTAGAGGAACTACTCACCTGTAGGAAAGAACAGAATTGCAGAATTTCCTGGAGAAGGCCTGTCCATGATAACACCCACGCTAAAATGCGTTATTTCAACTACTGTAGTTTAGTCATTGGAGAGTTTTCAGCAGAGCTATATTTTGAGGCGTGGCTAAAGAAGAAAGTCCAAACAATGAAGTTGCGGATTGGATCCATAAATGTAGGAAGCATGACAGGGAGAGGAAGAGAATTGGTACACATGCTGGAGAGAAGGAAGGTAGATCTCTGCTGTATACAAGAGACGAGGTGGAGAGGAAATAAGGTAAAGCCACTTGGGAAAGAATATAAGTTGATATACAGTGGAGCAGATGCACGAGGTAAGAATAGTGTAGGAGTGATACTGAACAGGAGATGGCAAGAAAAGTGTTATAGATGTTTTAAGATTGAATGACAGAATTATTAAAGTAAAAGTGGTAGACCACGGAATGACAATCAGTGTTATATCAGCTTACGCCCCACAAAGAGGATGTTCAGCAAAGGAAAAGGAGAAGTTCTGGAGGCAGATAGACAGCTTGATAAGGGCAGTGCCAGAAAATGAGAGGATAGTGCTGGGATGTGATCTAAATGGCCACATAGGACAAGACAATGCAAACATTCAGAGAGTGCATGGAGGATGGGGAGATGGAGAAAGAAATGAAGAAGGAGAACAGATAATTGATTTTGCAATGGCATTTGACCTGGCTATTGTTGACACCTTCTTTAAGAAAAGAGAAGCACAGATGTTCACCTACAGAAGTGGAAATAGAGAAAGCCAGATTGACTTCTTCTTGTGTAGGAGGAATTTGATAAAAATTAAATCATAAATTGTAAAGTAATCAAGGGAGAAAGTGTGGTTCTGCAGCATATGCTGGTGGTAACAGACCTTATAGTAATTGGGAGGATAAGAAGAGGCGTGCAAAAGATGGTGAAAACAAAATGGTGGAAGATAAGGAGGATGAAAGTAAATTAGCCTTTAGGGAGGCAGTAAGTCAAAAACTGACAACATATGTGAGAGACAGAGGCTGGGACGACGTTGGAAGAATTGTGAGAGAGGCTGGAGAACAAGAGCTGGGGAAAACATCAGGAAGGAAAACACTGCAAGATAAAGACAACTGGTGGTGGACACCAAAGGTACAAGCTAAGATTCGCGTTAAAAAGCTGGTAAAGAAAAGATACGATGCAACGGGAAATGCAGATCAAGAACAGTACATAGTGGCGAAGAAGAATCCTAAGAGAGCGGTAGCAGTAGCGAAAGCAGAGAGTCTACAACATTTTTATGAAGATCTGGACACTAAACATGGACAAAAGAAAGTGTTCAGTATAGCAAAGCAGAGGAATAAAGCTACTAAAGACTTGGTACATGTAAAGCAAATTAAAGATGAACAGGGAAGAGTTATGTGTGAAGAGCAGGATATCAAACAGAGATGGAAGAGCTATTTTGAGACATTGCTAAATGTAGAAAACCCAAGGCAAATTATGAAGTATGGACAGCCAAATGAGGTGGAGGTGGAAGATATTAGGGTGCAAGAGGTGAAGGAAGCAATTGGAAAACTGAAGAACGGGAAAGCAGTTGGACCAGATGAGATACCTGTTGAGGCTTGGAAAGCACTGGGCAACCTGGGAGTCGAGATCGTGTACGAGATCATTTGCCAAGCATTTGATAGTGAAAAAATGCCAAATGAATGGAGAGAAAGTACCTTGGTACCAATTTACAAAGAGAAGGGGGACATCCAGGACTGTGAAATGTATAGAGGGAATAAGCTTATGAACCATACTATGAAAATATACGAGGGAGTAATGGACAAAAGATTGAGAGAATGTACGGAAATAATGGAAGCTCAGTTTGGATTTATGCCAGGAAGAAGTACAACGGATGCCATCTTTGCGTTGAGACAGTTAATGGAAAAGTACAGAGAGAAACGGAAGGGATTACATCTGGTTTTTATTGACTTGGAAAAAGCTTACGATCGAGTACCAAAGAAGGAAGTGTGGAGGTGCATGCGGGAGAAGGGAGTGCCAGGAAAGTATGTGAGGGTGTGCCAGGATATGTACAGGGATGTATACACACAAGTGAGGACAGCGGCCGGGGTGACGGACAAGTTCCCGGTGACAGTTGGACTACATCAGGGGTCGACATTGAGTCAATACCTTTTCAACCTGGTCAAGGATGTGAGTGAGGGACGTAGTGGAGGAAGCCCCATGGACTATGTTATTTGCAGACGACATAGTCTTGGTGGTGGAGACCAGAGAGGAAGTGCAGAAGTTGGAACGAGTTGGAAAGTAGAGGGCTAAAGATAAGCCGGGACAAAACAGAACACATGCAGATGAGAGAACAAGATGATTACCATCAATTGTACTTGGCACAGGAGAGGTTGAAAAAGGTGGAGGTTTTCAGGTACCTGGGGTCAAATCTGTCGCAGGATGGTGAACTGGATAGAGAAATAAATGGGAGGATACAAGCAGGATGGAGAAATTGGAGGAAATGCTCTGGACTGATATGTGATAGAAAGGTTAGTGCAAGAATGAAAGGCATGATATATCGTGCAGTGGTAAGGCCAGCGATGATATATGGCTCAGAGACGTGGCCTGTTAAGAAAGCACAAGAAAGAAAGATGGAAGTGGCAGAGATGAGAATGGTGAGATGGATGTTGGGAGTGACGGTGAAGGATAGGATCAGGAACGAGAGAATTAGAGGGACAGCCAAGGTGACACACGTGGGAAAGAAGATGCAAGAAAGAAGGCTTCAGTGGTATGGACATTGTATGAGGAGAGATGAAGATTGGATTGGTAGAAGGATGATTGAGCTAGAGGTGGAGGGAGTGAGAGGAAGAGGGAGACCACAAAGATGATGGGATGGCTGTATACGGGATGACTTGAGAGAGAAGGACCTCAGTGGAGAGGAAGCATTGGACAGGAGAGAGTGGAAAAGGCTAATAAGAAACCGTGACCTCATATAGATATGGGAAAATTGAGAGAAGAAGAAGAAGAAGCTTTGAATAAATACTGTTTTCCCAAAAAGTCACTTAATCTACAAGTAAAAAGAGAATGTTATTGTTAGTCGGTGGTGCGTGGGCCAGTCAAATTGCTCATGTGACAGTAATTCCACTTTCTTTGTCAAAAGCTCATGGGTATAAAGCCTTTAAGCTTAGCAAAGAATAAAATATTTAACCTTTAACTCCATGTGACAGAGTGTTTCGCTCAAAGTCACCAGAGGCTGTTAGATGCCTTATTAAATAAATTAGTAACATAGCTGTTATTTTCTAAATAAAAAAATAATTCCCACTTCTTGACTTTTGCAGATTATGATTATTTGCAATTTATATTTTAGCTTATAGCTAATTTTAAATATACCTTATTTACTCTTCTTGTACGTGCAAAGTATAGTCCCGATATAAAGGCTGCTCCTATTTTCCGTCTCCTACGAGCAAAGAACGTTCTAGAGATTGTTTACCAGTAACCTAACTTTTCATTATTATTCTCGCTTTATTTTATTTGCTTCCACTTGTTGCACCTAAATATACTGTCTCTCCCTTGCATCTCTGCTATAATTGCCTGCCAGGGACCACCACTAAAGTAGTACTTAAATGATATCAGAGCCAGTTACTGCTCTAGAAATGTATACAACAGATGAACTCACGAGGAGGGAGAATGAGGCCTCCTCGGTTGGCGCCCAAATTTCCAAGAGGCAACATCTCGCCTGAGCAGTCTAAGTTTATTTCAAACCTTATTTACGTGGCATCTTCACAGGAATTCATCTGGCACAACAAGGTGAGGGATAGTGTATGGTAAAGCTCATGGGTCAAGCAAATTGGTTTTTCGAGAATTATTTACATTCGTTACTGGCTAAATCTTACGAATTTTTTCTCAGATTCCATTCCCATACAAACGAAATTTTGTAGATTACCTAACTGGAATCTCACTTTCCAAAGTTAATTCCTTAACCTGGAGATTACAGCTGATATAACATTGCTAAGAAGTTTCTTTTCATTGAATGTGATAAACGAAAATCTCATCCTCTGAAGACTGGTTATGAGCACGTAAAAATCTATCCCTTTTCCTAATAAATTCTAATTTCATTTCACCTCTTTCTATCATCGTAAATTAAGTGTTTTGCATCAAAAACTCGTCAATAAAGCTATTTACTATATAAATTGCAAATAATTAATCATTTAGCTAAAGTGTTTTTATGCTATAAATTGCAAATGATTAAAAGGTAATTTTACCCTGTTGGCTTTGCAAATATTTCCTGTTAACCACAATTTAATGAATGCATACTATATTTATCTTGCTAATTCTTCAAATGTTGGGGATAAAGTGTTTTGAGTTATAAGTTGCAAATACCTCAAAAGGTGGTTTTGCACCCTCTTTTTTTCATTGCAAACAGTTCTTGATAACCAAACTTGAATGAATACTGTATTTATCTCATAGATTCTTCCTTTATCCTAAATAGGGTTTTTACCATATTAATTGTAAATCAGTAATAAGCATTGCAACTTTTGTGGTTGCCCACAACTTAAGGAATACATACAGTATTGTATTTGTCTTGCTTATTCTTTATTTATTGTGAATAAATTGTTTTCCTTTAAAACCAGTAAAGAATGAATGGTTTTGTATGCTATTATGGTAGCATAAATATTTCTGGTTAGCTGTGAATAACCAATATATTTTCATCCAGTAGAATGACATTGGAAACTCATTATAGGTGTGCTCATGCTTTCAGTTTCCCATTATAAACAGTGTCATTTCTGTTTCTGAAATTGCAGTGTCCTGTATTCTACTCTGCCTGTGACAGAGGTAATCGTCGAGTTGAGGCCAAAGTCTTGGCATACGTCCGTGGTGCCGGGAAACGAAATCGTGCTTACCACCTCCGGGATTCGAGGCAGCATTTCATAAAATTTTATTTGAGAAATTTGATTCAATTCTTTTAATGTCATTGCATTTCCAAAATTAAAAGAAAGTTGAATTCTGAGTTTCATTTAACCGAGCCATGGCAAAATGAATGGGGTGTTCAAGTACACATATCTGTCCTGTCTGTTTGTAAGCTCTTAACCGAGCTCGGTACTTTGAGTCACTTTAGTAAAACAGAATCTTAACAACACTCAACCATCTTAACCCCAACAAGATTGGCGCCCGAATAGGGACCCGAACAGACAGACTGATTTTATAAATTTATTTTTATTTTGCTTTTTAACATTGCACATGAAACCCGTTTACCATTGGCTCGATTATTGAAATGAATGAATTATAGGCTGCACACGAAAATTTTCGCGCTAGAGACGCTGCGGATAAGAAATTTTTTTATTTTCAATATTGATTATGGTAAACAATATTTCAGGAAATCTACATGAGATTATGTGGTAACAGACTTAAGAAATTTTGCATAACGAGAAGACGTGTTATTTAAAATTTAATTTATTTGCGTGATAAGATTGAGTTTAAAGCATTCGTGTTTTATATATCCGTTAAAGGGTGATACTTGTTAGGAATTGCTTATATTTCCTTGGGATTTAGGATTGGGAGAAAGCATATTCAGTATTTTTGCTTATAATTGTGTTTTATATTCAAGCATTGACTGCTCATAGATTGGGAAGAAAAACTTTGGTGTCATTTTTCGAGCCTAGGCTAAGCCTTTCATGTGTCTGAGTTGTCACTTGATAATAAATTTTCTCATTACTAGTAGAAATGTGTAATCTGGCTGCCTAGTAAGCTGTTAGCTTATCGTTGGTGTATTTTGCATAGGATCTGTGTCCTTTTGGTAACACTCCAGAATTTTACTTACGACATTTTATTTGTGGGTACTGCCATATACGCGCTCATACGCAGGCACGACCGCTATACTGTACTTGTTTGTACTCTGGCACTGGGTGCTAGTCGGTAAAATTCGTTGTTGCTTATTCTTTTCATTTGCACCATAACCGCAGGTACTGCCACGTATTGCTGTTAAGCAGGCACGACTGCCATTCTGTATTGCCAGTGTTTCATGCACTGTTTTGCAACTTTTTGCTGCTGTTGCACTTGATTGTATTTTAAGTCACTTTTATGGTGAGGTTTTAAGATCACTTTTACGTTTAAGTTTGAACTGTGGTGTTGAATTTTTTCTTCTCCTTGGTGTTGTGTGGTTCCTTCATTTTTTTTTCCACGATTGTAGAGATTTTTTTTTTGTGGTTGTTTTGGCACTTTGTTATTGACTGTTTAGGAAACCACCATGGAAACCAGGCAGTCACAGGAAACAAACATGGAAACCATCGAAACATTTGATGAGGAGCGTTACCTGGACATAATGATTGCTAGGGGGTGAGAGATATGGTCTTCCCCCAGGGCAGAAGCTCTTCGAATGGGCTCATGAGAAGATGGTTGAACGCCGAGATAAGCAAGAGAAGAGAGCAAGTGATGAGGCACAAGCACAAGCACAACGTGATGAGGCACAAGCACAACGTGAACATGAACTTGAGCTTGCTCGGCTTCGATTGGGATCCCCAGACAGCGGTCTCTCAGCCGGAAATGGAAACCAGCCTCGTGAGAGGCCCTCCCCAATACCGAAATACGAAGACGACGGCAGGCAACCGCTTGATACTTACATCCGCTCTTTAGAAAGTCTTGCGGCAGTTAACGAAGGCACAGAGGCTGAGAAGAGTCGTTGGTTGCTCTCCTCCATGCCACCCTGTCTGCTCGCCCTGGTCAGTGAACTCGACCAAATGCAACTGAGGGACTATGAGAAAATTAAAAGCACACTCCTGGCCTCACAGAACCTTTCACCGGCTGAGTGTCGTGCTAGGTATATTTCTGCTTTCCCATTGAAGGAGGAGAACTGTAGTACCTTTGGCAAACACAATGCTCGCCTCTTTAATGATTGGTTACGAGTTGCAAAGTGTCCTCGTGAGAAGTTGTATGCGTTCCTGATGTTTGATGCAATTGCCAATGAACTTCCTCCAGATGTTGTTGCATATGTAAGGACTCAGCTTAAGGATGAGATCGACTATGAGAAAAGTTTAGCTGCTATGGACGAGTACCTATAGCACAACCAGCCTGGAGTACGTCTCTGTGATGTTATGAGGGCAAGAAGGGCCGATTCCAAGGTTCGTCCTCAGAGTTGTATCTCCCCCGCAGCAAGCCATGATTATCACCGGAAAGGAGATCATAGGAACGGGAAGCACAAGGCCCCCTTGCAGAACTCACATCGTCCAGCACATCCTCCTTACACTCCTAAGCCTTATTATGGCCATGCACCCACACTCAAGAAGGATGACTCAGTAAGACCTAAGCCTCAGCAGTTCAGAGGCAAAGGCCATTACTCTGCTCCACCTTCCCAGGGTTTTCAGCATAACTCTAAGAGCCACCACACTCCCTCACACAGCGGCGGCCCACAAAGCCGTCTGGCCATGCACATGACCCATGCTGTAGAAATAAGGCCAGAAAGGGCCACTGGGGATAACGCCGAGGAACCTACGTACAAACTTGCCAATGTGGAACTCACTGAATGGGGTAATCCGCAGGTGATCCCAAAATGTCTAGGAATTATAAATGGTGTGGAAGTTGAGATAGCCCTCGACACAGGGGCCAATGGCATATTTGTTGACGAGAGATTCGTCAGGGATGAAGATTATACCGGCGAAGTCGTTCGTGTGTGGGTTGCTGAAGGAACAACCCCAAATACGACGCTGCTGTGTCATTAACCTGGATTGCAAATACTACAAAGGAGAAGCCCCAGCTGTGGCAATGATTGGGCTTATGTACCCTGTCTTGATGGGTCGCGCACTGAACCTAGTTCCTATTTTTCAGGCTGACCTCTACCATAAGGACATTTCTCGTTATAACTTCCCTCGGGGGAAGTTATATATATATATATATATATATATATATATATATATATATATATATATATATATATATATAAAGACTACATCAGAATCATCCTGAATAATAAAGATTTACGTTTTGTGAATCAAATTACTTTTCACAAACCAGGTAAAAAAAAGTCTCAGGTAAAAATGTATAAGCCATCCCAACCTAACCTGCAAATTTTACAGATTTTACTTGTACACATAAATGAATCCAGGTAATGAAAATTCACAGGTAAAAAACCCATTTCAACCTAACCTGCAAATTTTAACCCATTTTTTTTCCTGTGGTTTCATTACCGGTCAAGACATAAATAAAAATAACCCCTTTAAAAATAATAAGGAAATAAAATTAAGAACAAAGAAATTTACAAAATATGAGTGTGGAGATATACATACATACATACAACCCACACACATATCTAAGTATCTATCTATCTATCCATTTATATATACGTATCTATGCATGTATGTATTTATAAACACTAAGGAAGAAATTAAATGCTGCTCCAATCACCGACACCATAAACCTCTATGCCAAAGTAAAGCAAATGAATGAGTTCTGTTGTTTTTCTCAATTACCATCTTGGACTCTCCTCCAAACTCTTCCTTTTTCATCGAAATATATATATATATATATATATATATATATATATATATATATAATATATATATATATATATATATATATATATATATATATATATATTTTGTCTTGAACCTCTTTCAGTCCGATTCATCTATGAATATTACACATCACTGATTGGAAAACAAAATTAATCCTGCTTCTCTATTTGGCCAATATTTCATATATACATGTGTCATGTTAAAAAAAAAAAAGCTTAATATACTAATAAATATGATAATAATTTAAGTACGTAGTGACGATGATGATTTAGGAGCCTATTTTCATTCGCCACAAAAGATAATAATCTTACAGCAAGTTAAGGTAACGACTCCCCCCCCCCCATATATTAAATACCCCCTTGAGTTAGTTTAGGTAAGGCATTAATCTGACCTAACCAAACGTAACCTAAACAATTGTCGGGGTTATTTAATGTACTGGAAATCGTTATCTTGACTTGATCCGATTATCCTTTCCTTAGTTAGTTAAGGCAGAAGACAATTTCACTTAAGTTCAAATGACAAGGTTATCGTTCCAAGTCGGGTTGTTACTTTAAGCAAAACTGCTCTTAGGTTGCATCTCCCACCGAAAATACTCTATTTCATGACACGTTTAAAATGTTTATGGCTTCATTATAAGGTTTATGTTTTGTAGAGCAAATTACTTTTTCACAAAGCTACATACACAAAAATTCCCCCTCAAAACAATAAATAATTCCAAGAACAAATAAAAATTAAAAAATATCTCAAATACCATACATACAGCATACATACATACCACATGGTAAAGCATAAAAACGAACGGCCTTTACCTACGTTGAAGTAAAAAAGCCAATTTACAAGGCCCTATAAAAAAAAAGTCAAACTTGGTTAAGGCAACTTATACATGAGGTGTTGAATATGGGAAAGGAGAGGTCAAGTTTTCAGCTCATTTACTAATATCTAACATCGAACTCATTTTGCTAAATGAGAAGTTTTTCTCTTTTCTTTTTTTTTTTCTTTTTTCTTTTTCTTTCTTTTTTTTCTTTTTTTTCCTCTTTCTCGTCTTCTTTCTATATTCTGTGAGAGGGAGAACATAAAAATGAAGCCATCTCTGTCCCAAACCTCTCCCACCCATGGGTCGGGAGAAGGGGTAGTCATCAGGGGACTCAAACAGAGAATCAAGAAGTTAGAGGAAATGGTTATAAGCCTTGATGATAAAATTCGGAATATGGATGGAGAAATGAAAGAGAATGAAACACTCAGAGAACAAATAAGATCTTTGGAGGAAGCAAATAAAGCACAAGGGCAGGAGAGAAAGGAACTAGAAAAAAGAATAAAGAAGCTGGAAGGGGAAAAGAGTCAACTAGAATCTAGAATTTCTAAACAAGAAGATAAAAACAAACAGCTGAATGACAACCTAAAGGAATTAGATGTTAGTTCACTGCTCTCTTCTGAGAGAGACGAGATTGCTGCTTGGAATGTTCAGATTAAGGAAAACATTGAACAGTTCAGAAAAGAGTTCCAGGAGCTGAATATGGAAAATGATGCCATGAAAACGTCCTTTGCTGATGCACTAAAGGG
Source organism: Halocaridina rubra (assembly GCA_037179515.1). Classification (NCBI taxonomy): domain Eukaryota; kingdom Metazoa; phylum Arthropoda; class Malacostraca; order Decapoda; family Atyidae; genus Halocaridina; species Halocaridina rubra. Next base: position 199,636 of record JAXCGZ010005680.1, read on the forward strand.
GAATGTGGCAGTAAAAGAGGCTGTAAAGGTGGTGGCACTGGAAAACATACAAACAGTTGACTATAAAGAGACAGTAATCGAAAAAATGAAAGACGTTGTGATGGAAAGGGCAAACCCACTCATCAGACAGGCACTTGATAAGGAGAAGACAGTGGTAATCTCAGGCATAAGTGAATCCCAGGAGCCAACATGGCAGGGGAGACTTGAAGAAAATAAAGCTAACGTTGTAGACCTGATAAGAAAGCTTGGAGTAGTATGTGGTCCTGAGGATATTGTAAACATACACCAACTAGGTAAATATTCGAGGGAAGGAAAGCCGAGACCAACAAAAGTAACCTTTGAGAGAGGGGAGACATGTAGGGAAATATTGTTGAGAAAAAAAAGTCTAAAAGACCTTCAAGAATGCAAAGAAGTGTTCATTAGACGATACAGAACACAGGAAGAGATGGGAAAGATCAAAAACTTGTTGCAAGAGGCAAGAAGGTTAAATGATGAAAGAAATGAAGAAGAGAAGAAAAATTTTCGTTACAGAATACTTCCAGACAAAGGGGAGATAAAGAAGATAATGACAGAAGATCAGGGGATGGGGCCTCATTAAGATTGTTATACACAAATGCTGATGGATTAGCTGGTAAGGCAGTAGAATTAAAAGATAGGATTCACAACAGTAAGGCAGATATAGTAGCAATTACAGAGACTAAGTTGAGTGAGGACATAAACAGTGTCACAGTTTTTCCTAAGGGCTTCAGAATACTAAGGGTCGAAAGATCTGAGAGGACTGGTGGAGGGATAGCACTGCTCATAAGTGAGAGGATTCAAGTTGAAGAAATAAACTTGGCAATAGAAAGTGAGTTCAGGGAATTTCTTGTTGCTCGCATAAATACTGGGTCAGAGAGCATTATAATAACTGTTGTATACAACCCACCAAGGAACCAAAATAGGCTTGAAATTTATGAGGAAAGTCATATAGGTACGATTGATGTCATAAACTCAGTTGTTAACATGGCACGGGAGAAAAAATGTAGGATTTTGATTATGGGAGACTTTAATCATAAAGAGATAGATTGGATAAATCTTGACCCAGACAGAGGTGAGGACTCATTTGGGGCAAGATTCCTAGATTGCGTACAAGGAAATTTCCTACACCAACATGTAATGGAACCAACAAGAGCCAGGGGTGGGGATGAGCCATCACTACTTGATCTAGTGTTCACAGATAATGTGTTGGATATTGAAAATATTGAGTATGAACCACCAATTGGAAAGAGTGACCACTGTGTGTTGTTGATGGAGTATATCATTGAAGGCATTCTTCCTGGGAGTAGAGGCACTGAGGACATGAGGAGGAACTATCCGAAAGGAGATTACATCAAAATGAATGAGCTTTTTGCAGTTATTGACTGGAGAACCTTATTTTACAACAAATCTGTACAAGAAATGTATGACATCTTTTGTGAGAAATATGGGAAGATAGTAGATTGCTGCATACCTGTCACCAAAGTAGGTGTAATTCATGCCAGAGAGAAATGGTTCGATAATGGGTGTAAAAGAGCTAAGGAGTGGAGAGACAAATGCTGGAAAAGGTATAGGAGGAGAAAAAACATAAATGCCTGGCAAACCTACAAAAGAGCAAGAAATGACTACCTAAGTAAAAGGAGAGAGGCAGAGAGAGATTATGAGAGGGACATCACCAGGAAGGTTAAAGAAAATCCCAAGCTTTTCCACAGCTTTATCAGAGGAAAACTGAAGGTAAAAGAACAGGTTTTAAGGCTAAAGAGAGCGGATGGAAGCATCACTGAGATGGACGAAGAGATCTGCAAAGAATTGAACAAGGAGTTTCAGTCAGTATTTACAGTAAAAAATACCCCACCCCCTCAGATTGCAGTGATAGAAGCTCAAGGGCCGGCATTAGAGAACATCAACCTTACAGCCACAGAGGTATGCAAAGCGCTGATGGATTTACATGTTCATAAAGCTACAGGTCCTGATGACATATCCCCTCATGTGCTTAAAAAATGCGCAAACACAATATCAGTGGCACTAAGTATCATATTTAAGGAGTCACTGGAGTCGGGGGAGATTCCAAGATGCTGGAAACAAGCAAATGTGATACCTATCTTCAAAAAGGGAAGGAGGGATACGGCTCTGAACTATAGACCAGTTTCCTTGACCAGCATAGTTTGCAAACTTATGGAGAAACTACTAAGGAAACATATCTCTCTTCACTTGGAATCCTTCAACATTTTGTCAGTGAGGCAACATGGCTTCAAAGAAGGAAGATCAACAGTAACAAACTTATTAGAATTTTATGATGAGGTAAGCCGAATCTTACAGGAAAGAGAGGGCTGGGCAGATTGCATATTCCTAGACTTCCAGAAAGCGTTTGACACTGTTCCACATGGGAGACTTATTAGGAAGCTGCAATCAATGGCTAGAATAGGTGGAAATGTCTTGGAATGGATAAAAACTTACTTAGAAGGAAGGGAACAGAGGGTTAGAGTAAGACACTCAGTGTCTGAATGGAGAAGAGTTAGTAGTGGAGTTCCACAGGGTTCAGTTTTAGGGCCACTTTTGTTCCTTGTATATGTAAATGACCTACCAGAGTCTGTAAATTCATTCATGAATATGTTTGCAGATGATGCAAAGATTGTGAAGAAAGTAAAAAACGAGAACAATGGTAGAGAACTTCAGGAGGATCTAAATAATCTGCATGAGTGGTCAGAAAAGTGGCTAATGAAATTCAATACCTCAAAATGTAAGGTAATAAGAATGGGTACAAGTGCAAGAAGGCCCAAGCTTGACTACTCGGTGGCTGGAGTACAACTTCAAGAGACAGAAAATGAGAGAGATCTAGGAGTAAACATACTGGCAGATTTGTCTCCAGAAATACATATAAATGGCGTAGTAAGGGCAGCATATGCATTCTTATCAAATGTAAGGGTAGCCTTCAGGCACATGGACAAGGAAATGTTCAGGAATATTTATGTAACCTATGTGAGGCCAAAACTCGAATATGCAGCCCCCTTTTGGAATCCGCACTTGAAAAAGCACATAGCTAAGCTTGAAAAAGTACAAAGACATGCCACGAAACTGGTGCCAGAAATACGCAATCTCGGTTCTGATGAGAGGCTGAGGGAATTAGACTTGCCATCACTCGAAGCTAGAAGAGTAAGGGGGGATATGGTGACAGTCTTTAAATTCCTTCATGGTTATGATAGAGTGGATAGGGATCGATATTTCGATATGGCTGGCTCTAGAACTAGAGGTCATAGTTTGAAGCTTCGGAAGAAAACTTGTTTGCAGGATGTAAGGAAATACTTTTTCAGTGTAAGAGTAGTTGATAATTGGAATTCGCTAAGCGAGGAGGTAGTTAATGCTATCTCAATCCATAGTTTTAAGGACAGGTACGATAAGTATCACTAAGTCTAAAAATGGAACCGATCAGGAGACGGGAAGATACGAGCTTTGGGCTCTTTCCCGTAAACACAATTAGGTAATCACAATTAGGTAATCACATATGTAAATGACCTACCAGAGTCTGTAAATTCATTCATGAATATGTTTGCAGATGATGCAAAGATTGTGAAGAAAGTAAAAAACGAGAACAATGGTAGAGAACTTCAGGAGGATCTAAATAATCTGCATGAGTGGTCAGAAAAGTGGTTAATGAAATTCAATACTTCAAAATGTAAGGTAATGAGAATGGGTACAAGTGCAAGAAGGCCCAAGCTTGACTACTCGGTGGCTGAAGTACAACTTCAAGAGACAGAAAATGAGAGAGATCTAGGAGTAAACATACTGGCAGATTTGTCTCCAGAAATACATATAAATGGCATAGTAAGGGCAGCATATGCATTCTTATCAAATGTAAGGATAGCCTTCAGGCACATGGACAAGGAAATGTTCAGAAATATTTATGTAACCTATGTGAGGCCAAAACTCGAATATGCAGCCCCCTTTTGGAATCCACACTTGAAAAAGCACATAGCTAAGCTTGAAAAAGTTCAAGACATGCCACGAAACTGGTGCCAGAAATACGCAATCTCAGTTATGATGAGAGGCTGAGGGAATTAGACTTACCATCACTCGAAGCTAGAAGATTGAGGGGGGATATGGTGACAGTCTTTAAATTCCTTCATGGTTATGATAGAGTGGATAGGGATCGATATTTTGATATGGCTGGCTCTAGAACTAGAGGTCATAGTTTGAAGCTTGGTAAGAAAACTTCTTTGCAGGATGTAAGGAAATACTTTTTCAGTGTAAGAGTAGTTGATAATTGGAATTGGCTAAGCGAGGAGGTAGTTAATGCTATCTCAATCCATAGTTTTAAGGGCAGGTATGATAAGTATCACTAAGTATAAAATGGAACCGATCAGGAGACGGGAAGATACGAGCTTTGGGCTCTTTCCCGTAAACACAATTAGGTAATCACAATTAGGTAATCACACACAAATTTTGTAGTATATGGTAAGACAAGAGTTTTATTCAACTTAATATTACCCGGAATTATCTGTAGTGTTTTTATTATGAGAAAACAAATACTCTATTCAAAATAATCCCATTATTATTATAAACGTGAAACTCATTAAATTTTCCCAAATATTATTTTTGTGCCATAAGACATAACAACAATATCGGACCAAATATAAAAAGATTTCATTTCATCCAAAGACAAGAGCAATATCATAAAATAAAAACCATCGCTCTCCCTGTATTACTCGACATGTATATGTTCTCGAGAAATTAATACAAACCTAAGTATGATTCATTCTGATTAGGAGACATTGTAAATATATATATATATATATATATATATATATATATATATATATATATATATATATATATATATATATATATATATATATATATATATATATCATTCCTTCCTTCCTTCCTCCCACAGGTAGGCATTTTAGCCTGTCAGTGGGGAGCATCTTCTTCTCTATTCCGCTCTGTCCCAGAAGATATCCTCCTCCTCCAATCTATTCAGTCTTCCCATTCTATATTTTGTTAAGATTTCTTGTATACTATCCCTCCATCTTTTTCGTGGGGGACCTGTGGGCCTTTTTCCGTCTGGTGTCCATTTGAATGTTAGTTTTGGAATTCTTGCTTCCTCCATTCTCTGTACATGTTCCAGCCACCTCAGCTTAGCTTGCTCAATTTTTGTTTCCAATGATACCACCCCCAGTCTTCTTCTAAGTTTTTAATTCCTTATTCTATCCAATCGTGTTTTACCTAGTTTAAGTCTGATAGGTTTCATTTCCGCAGCTACTAATCTACTCTATATATATATATATATATATATATATATATATATATATATATATATATATATATATATATATATATATATATATATATATATATATATATATATATATATATATATATATATATATATATATATATATATATATATTATTTCTTAAGAAATTAGTGAATGAGTGCAGTCTACAACATTATTATATAAAAAGTCATCTACCAGTATTGTATTATAGGTTATCTTGAAAAAATAACATCAATACAGATGAATAATAATTCATAAACTCACCCTCAAGGAATATCTACAGGAGCAAAGCTCCCAAACGAAAATACTCCTGATCATTCCATGTAACGTATTTACTCAAGGTATCAACACTCCGATTTGGCAACACTGAATATCCATTGTTAAAAAAAAAAAAATCTACGAAATTCGCCTGATTCGTTATATATCGATAATGAAGAAGGCAATAAAGTAAAGAGAGACTAAGATGTCACCTCCTTTTAACACATCCACAAAACACATCACTTTATTTACCTCTTATCATGAAGTAAGTCGACAGGCTTTCTAGTGTTAAAAGAAACAACCCAAACAGCCATTCAAAATTCTGTCATTTAATGAGGTTATAATCATTACTGATACCACGTGTTTGCCTCACGCACAGACAACGTTTTTCAACTCCACCATCGCACCACTGCGTGAGTGACTCTCTCTCTCTCTCTCTCTCTCTCTCTCTCTCTCTCTCTCTCTCTCTCTCTCTCTCTCTCTCTCTCTCTCTCTCTCTCTCTCTCTCTCTCTCTATCTCTCAGAACTTAATACAGATCTGCTCATTTTTACTTAATGATGACAACCTTGATGTTATTCTTGCTCGTTATCCTCACTTTGGTGGCCATTAATTATATTGAATTATACATATATTTTCTGTATGATGACTTGCTCTCAGCAGAAAACAAAATGAAAAGGGTGATCAACACTGTGAAGTTAACACAAATAGTGACAAAACCGACCCGCATTGTCGTATGACTTCAGCATGGCGGAAGTCATACGACATCCCTCCCAACCAAAACTGAAATATCTCTTATTTCAGTCGAAGCACGGGCTAATTTTCCGGGAGCTCTTGGACATATCCTAGCTAACATTAGTTTACAATAGAAATGGGGCCGAATTATTTAAGCTATTTTCTAAGAATTCCTATGCGAATTACACAAACATAACATATATAGAGTACTTTTACAGACAACTAGAGCATGCAGGGTCTATTTCCTTGTTGGAAATCTGAAATACAACATATTCTTAGATTTAAACAACATAATTCCAGTGTGAAACTGATATTAAACATTAATTAAGATCAAAAGGTCAGTTTAAATCAAAACATTAATTCATCTACTTCTCTCGTTTCTTTAAAAGACAAAATTGAGTTAATTACAGTAGGATTATGACTCATTTAGAACATTAGCAAACAATTAAGTAGAGTATTAGCATGTATAAACAGGTAAAATGCAATAGACTATAACATCAACAGTAATTTCTATAAGAGACCTTACCTGCAGAAATTCTATTCCTATCATTATTAGGGGCATTGATTTGTCTTAAAATTAAGCCTTAAAAACTACTCCTGGAACAAAGCATGTGTTACTTTCATATTATATTACTATTCAGAGACCACTTAACATAAAAACTTAATGAATCTAAAGATTAAATCATAATTCACATAATAATAATGCTAAAACAAAACACTAATATTATTTAAGCAGAAAATAACTTATTAATCTTAGTTCACATCATACACTTTGTCAATGGCACTTACTCAACACTATATTTAAGGGAGACTCTGAGTTTGCGCTTAAAATTGTCTTAAAGCTAGCAAAGCAAAAAAAAATAAACATAAAAATAAAAATATTTTGTCTCCTTTTTTAGCACGAAAGACGGTGGGGACATTTTCTTTCCCATTTTTTTTTTCCGTTCTAATACGGGGGTAATTTTAATTAACCAATAAGGGATTTTTTTTTTCCTTTTAAATACCCTTCTTTCTCTTTTCACTAAAGTTCGGACATGTATAGGGATCATTTTTCTTTCTCATTTACGTGGCTTTTAAAGGTATTATTAAAATATTTTAAAATATTTCTGCGTTTCTTTTCCTCTCTTTTTACTACCGTTATGACACGTAGGGGGATCTCCTTGTTTCTGGGATTTCATCAAGATTACCTGGGTTTTTGAAGTAGTTTAAAATTTTTTATTCTTTTAGGAGTGTCCTCCCAGTCCTTGTCCTTTTTGCTTTGCCTAACCGAGTAACGGAGATATGGCAACAAACCTGGGCCTGCAGCGAGGACGGCGGGGGAGTGAAAGCGAAAGAATCCCTGTGGGAAACCGGGGAATCGCACCTAGCAAGAATTCATGAGCACGGGACAGAGAAAACGAAAGTCGTCCTGGACAGGGAGGACAGTCCTAAAAGAATAAAAAAATTTAAACTACTTCAAAAACCCAGGTAATCTTGATGAAATCCCAGAAACAAGGAGATCCCCCTACGTGTCATAACGGTAGTAAAAAGAGAGGAAAAGAAACGCAGAAATATTTTAAAATATTTTAATAATACCTTTAAAAGCCACGTAAATGAGAAAGAAAAATGATCCCTATACATGTCCGAACTTTAGTGAAAAGAGAAAGAAGGGTATTTAAAAGGAAAAAAAAATCCCTTATTGGTTAATTAAAATTACCCCCGTATTAGAACGGAAAAAAAAAATGGGAAAGAAAATGTCCCCACCGTCTTTCGTGCTAAAAAAGGAGACAAAATATTTTTATTTTTATGTTTATTTTTTTTTGCTTTGCTAGCTTTAAGACAATTTTAAGCGCAAACTCAGAGTCTCCCTTAAATATAGTGTTGAGTAAGTGCCATTGACAAAGTGTATGATGTGAACTAAGATTAATAAGTTATTTTCTGCTTAAATAATATTAGTGTTTTGTTTTAGCATTATTATTATGTGAATTATGATTTAATCTTTAGATTCATTAAGTTTTTATGTTAAGTGGTCTCTGAATAGTAATATAATATGAAAGTAACACATGCTTTGTTCCAGGAGTAGTTTTTAAGGCTTAATTTTAAGACAAATCAATGCCCCTAATAATGATAGGAATAGAATTTCTGCAGGTAAGGTCTCTTATAGAAATTACTGTTGATGTTATAGTCTATTGCATTTTACCTGTTTATACATGCTAATACTCTACTTAATTGTTTGCTAATGTTCTAAATGAGTCATAATCCTACTGTAATTAACTCAATTTTGTCTTTTAAAGAAACGAGAGAAGTAGATGAATTAATGTTTTGATTTAAACTGACCTTTTGATCTTAATTAATGTTTAATATCAGTTTCACACTGGAATTATGTTGTTTAAATCTAAGAATATGTTGTATTTCAGATTTCCAACAAGGAAATAGACCCTGCATGCTCTAGTTGTCTGTAAAAGTACTCTATATATGTTATGTTTGTGTAATTCGCATAGGAATTCTTAGAAAATAGCTTAAATAATTCGGCCCCATTTCTATTGTAAACTAATGTTAGCTAGGATATGTCCAAGAGCTCCCGGAAAATTAGCCCGTGCTTCGACTGAAATAAGAGATATTTCAGTTTTGGTTGGGAGGGATGTCGTATGACTTCCGCCATGCTGAAGCCAGAATCTGAAACTTGTAACAGATCTTGAGCGGAAACGGTTGGTCGAGGGCACGGATATTTTATTACAATGTTTGTAGAAAGTGCCAAGGAAATATATGACCGGAACCGTGAGACTTAGGACCTGGCATCGAGAAGGGCAAGAAAGGACAGGAAGTTAGCCATTTCCTAAACCACAAGAAAACATAAACTTGTGTTTCGTACGCAGGAACCTGCCCAGGAGAGATGCCCAATAACTCCTCCCCGGAAGTAGGCGGGATTCCACTTTGAACCTGGCGTTGATTAGCTAGGACTAGATCTGACTGATTTCATTGGAGAATTGGATGTGAAGCCACGCCCTGCCCCTGGGGGTATTTAAAGAGCCACCCAGGGCAGGGACAGTTAGTTAGAACCTTGCCAGGGGCACGAATAGATCATAGATTGTGATAGTCATAGGGTGGGGGCATTGGGGCATTGAGGCGTCGGATGTGTTGTACTCTAGAATAAATATAAGTAAAGGATTCACTGCGTGTCCATTCTTACCTTGTAACCACGCTACCTAGTACCCGTCAGGTACTAATAATTATAAGTAAATATACGTAGGAGGAAAAGCCCTACGTCAGTGGTGTCATTAGAAGGGGATAATCAAAACCAATACATCAGTGGTGACGCTCGGTGAGATAATAATAAAAGCAATACGACAGCATAACCCCCAATTCTAGGACTCTTATAGATCTGATAATAACAAATAAAGTGGAAAGTATACTCTATTGGGACGTAGTTCCCTACCCAATTGCAGACCACGAGCTGAACATTGCTATGCTAAACATAAACAAGCCGAAAAGGAAGCCTCTCCTCAAGACATTCTGGTGTCTAAAAAATTACTCCCCTGATATCTTTTGTGAAACATTAATCAACAACACAAATGCACTTAATAGAATTAAATACACAGATAACGTCGATTTGCAGGTTGAGATTCTAACAAAAGTCTTCCTTGAATGCTTAGATAGTTGTGCACCCATTGTAACAAGAAAAATAACCCGCCCCTCAGCCCCCTGGCTAACTAATGACATCAAAGAGGCAATGCAAATCAAAAAGAGCTAAAAATGAATAGATATGATATGACTCTCCAAGAACGTTATAAAACAGAAAAGAAACGTGTCAGATCTCTCATCAGTGTAAGTAAAAAAGACTTTTACAAGAAACAATTTAATGACTCTAGACATGATACAGCAGCAACATGGAAAGTTATAAGAAGCATGATACCAAATGAAAAGAGTACCTCAGAAAGTTATGAAAATATTACGGAGTTGAAAGACAAAGCAGAAAACTTTAATAACTATTTTGCTAACGTTGGCAAAAATACATATGAAAAAACTCAAGAAAACATCAACTCAGTGAATATGAGTAATTGCTTAAATGACAATTCTTCCAATGAAAACACAAGAGAGTACTTCAAGCTTATTCCTATCGATTGTGCTACCCTAATTCTTACCATAAAGAGCCTAAGAAACTCTGGCTCTTATGGTTCAGATGGTATACCATTTCAGTTCATCAAAGATGCTCTACCCGTGATTGCATCCTATATTCTAACTATTATGAACACTTCCATTGTTACTAAAAAGTTTCCTGACTCTTGGAAAATAGCACATGTAATACCTCTGCATAAAAAGGGGGACAGAGAAGATGTGACAAACTATCGTCCCATTTCCCTGCTACCCATTTTCTCTAAAATATTAGAAAAAATTGTTGCATGCCAACTTATGTCATATTTAGAATCAAATAGACTATTAACGACTAGCCAACATGGTTTCAGACCAAAACTCTCGACGGAAACTGCACTGCTTAAAGTTACGAATAGTATATATAATAATATAGATATGAAAAAAATATCTTTGCTAGTTTTGTTGGACTTATCAAAAGCCTTCGACAGTGTAAACCATGAAATTCTTTTAAGTAAATGTATTAACTTAAATATTGATCCAAGCTGGTTTAGCGAGTATCTATCTAATCGTAAACAGTCCGTACGTCTTAACAACATTATCTCTGTGCCAAAAAATGTATCATTTGGTGTTCCACAGGGATAAGTACTTGGTCCTATCCTCTTCTCCATTTACGTAAATGATCTATCTTCTTTCATTTCTGACTGTCTAGTCGTACAATATGCAGATGACACTCAACTACTCCTTAGTGGTGATATTAATAATCTCCCAGAGCTAACTTTAAGTGCAGAAAACACTCTGTCAAAAATTAAAACCTATTTCCAAGAAATTGGGCTGTTAATTAACGAAAGTAAAACACAGTGCATATTTATTGGTTCAAGGTTCCACATAGCACAAATTCCAGAAAACACAACAATTAATTTTTGCGACAATATTATCACACCTAGCAAAACAGTCAAAAACCTAGGAATTCACTTTGATAACCACATGTTGTTTGATTCCCACATAGATAAAGTATGCAAAAAGGTTACAGGAACATTAATGTACTTATCACGTATAAAAGACAATTTTGAGACTACCACTCGAATAACTGTTGTTGAATCTCTAGCCCTAAGTCACATTAATTACTGCACAACTGTTTGGGGAGCTACCACTAAGACTCAGATAAACAGAATACAGAAGCTTATTAATTTTGCAGCTCGAGTTGCCCTGGGAGGAATAAGAAAATATGACCACATCACACCAGCTCTCAATAAACTTGGGTGGCTGCGGGCAGAAAATAAGGTCGCTTATGCTATTTATGTTTTTGTATTCAAAATTTTGGACCATCATTATCCTAGCTGGCTATTTGATTTAAAAACAGTCAGGGATATAAGGGGAACCAACACAAGACAGAGCAGTGAGCTCTTTATTCACAGAACAAACACAGAAGCAGGTTCAAAGATGATCACTATCAAAGGGCCAACACTCTGGAATAATATTCCAGAGCATCTTAAAAATGCATCCTCTTTCACAGCTTTCAAAGGCAAACTATACAGTTTTCTTTTGGACAAATAGTTGCTGCTCATTAAGAACTAATTATTCTCATTGTAAGGAAACAAATATGGAAATGATGCCGATAATAACGATCCTGTATCTAGTGGCATACTTACTACTTTATTATTAACATTATTGTAACATTTTTATTACAGCATTATTATTTTCTATGAAAGCTACATTTAATTTAACTATATGTCTAACCCTCTTATTTATTAGTTTAATTACATGTCTACTTATAAGTTACTATTAATGTTGAATAACCATTGTACAAAATGGAAATAAATGTTTTTGTTTTGTTTTGTTTTTTGTTTGTATAATTCTGTTTGTGCATTCTGCGTTTCTCTGAGCTTTACTTTTGCATATAATGTACTCTGTGCTGCCATACTGTGAGTTGTGTGTTAGTATGCAGCAATGTTTTATCAATGTGTACACCTCCCTGTAAACTATGTTCAATTCTTGGTTTTGTATCCATTTGAAGCATTATTTGTATGAACTCATGTAATGTCTGACGCCTTGGCGCAATAAATTAATAAAATAAAAATAATCTCTCTCTCTCTCTCTCTCTCCTCTCTCTCTCTCCTCTCCTCTCTCCTCTCTCTCTCTCTCCTCTCTCTCTCTCTCTCTCTCTCTCTCTCTCTCTCTCTCTCTCTCTTCCCCGTGGTAGGTCCAGCCAACCATTTGATCTTTTTTTTTTTTCTTGGATGTTCACTCTTGAGGGTGAGCGGGCCTTCCCTTGTGGCCCGCAGGCCATTTGATCAGCCATATTTATATATATTCTTTTACTTGTCCCAAAGGAGTTGAGAGGAGCGGTTGAGGTGTGTGTGGATGGTGGTGAAGGCACGTCTCTGGGCTCGGTCACCCCCTTACAAGGGGGAATGAGGCATGTGTATATGTATGTATGTACTTGTAAATAAATACAACAATTATGGACTCTGATACTCTGGTTATACAATATATATATATATATATATATATATATATATATATATATATATATATATATATATATATATATATATATATATATATATATATATATATATATATATATATATATATATATATATATATATATATATATATATATATATATATATATATATATATATATATATATATATATATATATATATATATATATATATATATATATATATATATATATATATATATATATATATATATATATATATATATATATATATATATATATATATATATATATATATATATATATATATATATATATTTTTTTTTTTTTTTTTTTTTTTTTTTTTTTTTTTAATGTTGGGGAGTACAGTGAGAGTCTGCTCCTAAATATACATATTAAAAAAAAATTACATATTAAATTGTGAGCAAATTATCCATTGGCAACTCGGCGTGTGTGTGTGTGATTACCTAATTGTGATTACCTAATTGTGTTTACGGGAAAGAGCCCAAAGCTCGTATCTTCCCGTCTCCTGATCGGTTCCATTTTTAGACTTAGTGATACTTATCATGCCTGTCCTTAAAACTATGGATTGAGGTAGCATTAACTACCTCCTCGCTTAGCGAATTCCAATTATCAACTACTCTTACACTGAAAAAGTATTTCCTTACATCCTGCAAACAAGTTTTCTTCCGAAGCTTCAAACTATGACCTCTAGTTCTAGAGCCAGCCATATCGAAATATCGATCCCTATCCACTCTATCATAACCATGAAGGAATTTAAAGACTGTCACCATATCCCCCCTTACTCTTCTAGCTTCGAGTGATGGCAAGTCTAATTCCCTCAGCCTCTCATCATAACCGAGATTGCGTATTTCTGGCACCAGTTTCGTGGCATGTCTTTGAACTTTTTCAAGCTTAGCTATGTGCTTTTTCAAGTGCGGATTCCAAAAGGGGGCTGTGTGTGTGCGTGTGTGTGTGTGTGTGTGTGTGTGTGTGTGTGTGTGTGTGTGTGTGTGTGTGTGTGTGTGTGTGTGTGTGTGATCCTGTGTTTCACGGTAGTTGCTCAGTTCTGTTTAGTTAAGAATATTGTCTTGTTTTCTCACTCAGTCATCTATCAAACTTTTTTTTTTTTACAACTATCAATCTATCTGAGGGAAAGGGGCAAGAATACTTCCTCCGTGTTCCCCGTTGTGTCGTAAAAGTCGACTAAATGGGGGAGAGCAAGGGGACTCTTCTGTATTTACTTCCCACAAACAGTCACAGTAATTTCTTTGACTCAGCCACATCCTTATAAGAAGGAATATGGCCTTGGTATATGGATCAGTATATATATATATATATATATATATATATATATATATATATATATATATATATATATATATATATATATATATATATATATATATATTTATATATATATTTATATATATATATATATATATATATATATATATATATATATATATATATATATATATATATATATATATATATATATATATATATATATATATATATATATATATATATATATATATATTTAATATATAATATATATGTAAATTTCTATATATATATATATATATATATATATATATATATATATATATATATATATATATATATATATATATATATATATATATATATATATATATATATATATATATATATATATATATATATATATATATATATATATATATATATATATATATATATATATATATATATATATGTGTGTGTGTGTGATTACCTAATTGTGATTACCTAATTGTGTTTACGGGAAAGAGCCCAAAGCTCGTATCTTCCCGTCTCCTGGTCGGTTCCATTTTATACTTAGTGATACTTATCATACCTGTCCTTAAAACTATGGATTGAGATAGCATTAACTACCTCCTCGCTTAGCCAATTCCAATTATCAACTACTCTTACACTGAAAAAGTATTTCCTTACATCCTGCGAAGAAGTTTTCTTACGAAGCTTCAAACTATGACCTCTAGTTCTAGAGCCAGCCATATCAAAATATCGATCCTTATCCACTCTATCATAACCATGAAGGAATTTAAAGACTGTCACCATATCCCCCCTCACTCTTCTAGTTTCGAGTGATGGTAAGTCTAATTCCCTCAGCCTCTCATCATAACTGAGATTGCGTATTTCTGGCACCAGTTTCGTGGCATGTCTTTGAACTTTTTCAAGCTTAGCTATGTGCTTTTTCAAGTGCGGATTCCAAAAGGGGGCTGCATATTCGAGTTTTGGCCTAACATAGGTTACATAAATATTTCTGAACATTTCCTTGTCCATGTGCCTGAAGGCTACCCTTACATTTGATAAGAATGCATATGCTGCCCTTACTACGCCATTTATATGTATTTCTGGAGACAAATCTGCCAGTATGTTTACTCCTAGATCTCTCTCATTTTCTGTCTCTTGAAGTTGTACTCCAGCCACCAAGCTGTCAAGCTTGGGCCTTCTTGCACTTGTACCCATTCTCATTACCTTACATTTTGAAGTATTGAATTTCATTAGCCACTTTTCTGACCACTCATGCAGATTATTTAGATCCTCCTGAAGTTCTCTACCATTGTTCTCGTTTTTTACTTTCTTCACAATCTTTGCATCATCTGCAAACATATTCATGAATGAATTTACAGACTCTGGTAGGTCATTTACATATACAAGGAAAAAAATGGCCCTAATACTGAACCCTGTGGAACTCCACTACTAACTCTTCTCCATTCAGACACTGAGTGTCTTACTTTAACCCTCTGTTCCCTTCCTTCTAAGTAAGTTTTTATCCATTCCAAGACATTTCCACCTATTCTAGCCATTGCTTGCAGCTTCCTAATAAGTCTCCCATGTGGAACAGTGTCAAACGCTTTCTGGAAGTCTAGGAATATGCAATCTGCCCAGCCCTCTCTTTCCTGTAAGATTCGGCTTACCTCATCATAAAATTCTAAGTTTGTTACTGTTGATCTACCTTCTCTGAAGCCATGTTGCCTCACTGACAAGAAGTTGAAGGATTCCAAGTGAAGAGAGATATGTTTCCTTAGTAGTTTCTCCATAACTGTGCAAACTATGGTGGTCAAGGAAACTGGTCTATAGTTCAGAGCCGTATCTGTTTGTGTGTGTGTGTGTGTGTGTGTGTGTGTGTGTGTGTGTGTGTGATTACCTAATTGTGATTACCTAATTGTGTTTACGGGAAAGAGCCCAAAGCTCGTATCTTCCCGTCTCCTGATCGGTTCCATTTTAGACTTAGTGATACTTATCGTACCTGTCCTTAAAACTATGGATTGAGATCGCATTAACTACCTCCTCGCTTAGCCAATTCCAATTATCAACTACTCTTACACTGAAAAAGTATTTCCTTACATCCTGCAAAGAAGTTTTCTTACCAAGCTTCAAACTATGACCTCTAGTTCTAGAGCCAGCCATATCGAAATATCGATCCCTATCCACTCTATCATAACCATGAAGGAATTTAAAGACTGTCACCATATCCCCCCTTACTCTTCTAGCTTCGAGTGATGGCAAGTCTAACTCCCTCAGCCTCTCATCATAACCGAGATTGCGTATTTCTGGCACCAGTTTCGTGGCATGTCTTTGAACTTTTTCAAGCTTAGCTATGTGCTTTTTTCAAGTGCGGATTCCAAAAGGGGGCTGCATATTCGAGTTTTGGCCTCACATAGGTTACATAAATATTTCTGAACATTTCCTTGTCCATGTGCCTGAAGGCTACCCTTACATTTGATAAGAATGCATATGCTGCCCTTACTACGCCATTTATATGTATTTCTGGAGACAAATCTGCCAGTATGTTTACTCCTAGATCTCTCTCATTTTCTGTCTCTTGAAGTTGTACTCCAGCCACCGAGTAGTCAAGCTTGGGCCTTCTTGCACTTGTACCCATTCTCATTACCTTACATTTTGAGGTATTGAATTTCATTAACCACTTTTCTGACCACTCATGCAGATTATTTAGATCCTCCTGAAGTTCTCTACCATTGTTCTCGTTTTTTTACTTTCTTCACAATCTTTGCATCATCTGCAAACATATTCATGAATGAATTTACACACTCTGGTAGGTCATTTACATATACAAGGAACAAAAGTGGCCCTAAAACTGAACCCTGTGGAACTCCACTACTAACTCTTCTCCATTCAGACACTGAGTGTCTTACTCTAACCCTCTGTTCCCTTCCTTCTAAGTAAGTTTTTATCCATTCCAAAACATTTCCACCTATTCTAGCCATTGAGTGCAGCTTCCTAATAAGTCTCCCATGTGGAACAGTGTCAAACGCTTTCTGGAAGTCTAGGAATATGCAATCTGCCCAGCCCTCTCTTTCCTGTAAGATTTGGCTTACCTCATCATAAAATTCTAATAAGTTTGTTACTGTTGATCTACCTTCTCTGAAGCCATGTTGCCTCACTGACAAAAAGTTGAAGGATTCCAAGTGAAGAGAGATATGTTTCCTTAGTAGTTTCTCCATAACTTTGCAAACTATGCTGGTCAAGGAAACTGGTCTATAGTTCAGAGCCGTATCCCTCCTTCCCTTTTTGAAGAGAGGTATCACATTTGCTTGTTTCCAGCATCTTGGAATCTCCCCCGACTCCAGTGACTCCTTAAATATGATACTTAGTGCCACTGATATTGTGTTTGCGCATTTTTTAAGCACATGAGGGGATATGTCATCAGGACCTGTAGCTTTATGAACATCTAAATCCATCAGCGCCTTGCATTCCTCTGTGGCTGTAAGGTTGATGTTCTCTAATACCGGCCCTTGAGCTTCTATCACTGCAATCTGAGGGGGTGGGGTATTTTCTACTGTAATTACTGACTGAAACTCCTTGTTCAATTCTTTGCAGATCTCTTCGTCCGTCTCAGTGATGCTTCCATCCGCTCTCTTTAGCCTTAAAACCTGTTCTTTTACCTTCAGTTTTCCTCTGATAAAGCTGTGGAAAAGCTGGGGATTTTCTTTAGCCTTCCTGGTGATGTCCCTCTCATAATCTCTCTCTGCCTCTCTCCTTTTACTTAGGTAGTCATTTCTTGCTCTTTTGTAGGTTTGCCAGGCATTTATGTTTTTTCTCCTCCTATTCCTTTTCCAGCATTTGTCTCTCCACTCCTTAGCTCTTTTACACCCATTATCGAACCATTTCTCTCTGGCATGAATTACACCTACTTTGGTGACAGGTATGCAGCAATCTACTATCTTCCCATATTTCTCACAAAAGATGTCATACATTTCTTGTACAGATTTGTTGTAAAATAAGGTTCTCCAGTCAATAACTGCAAAAAGCTCATTCATTTTGATGTAATCTCCTTTCGGATAGTTCCTCCTCATGTCCTCAGTGCCTCTACTCTCAGGAAGAATATCTTCAATGATATACTCCATCAACAACACACAGTGGTCACTCTTTCCAATTGGTGGTTCATACTCAATATTTTCAATATCCAACACATTATCTGTGTGTGTGTGTGTGTGTGTGTGTGTGTGTGTGTGTGTGTGTGTGTGTGTGTGATTACCTAATTGTGATTACCTAATTGTGTTTACGGGAAAGAGCCCAAAGCTCGTATCTTCCCGTCTCCTGATCGGTTCCATTTTTAGACTTAGTGATACTTATCATACCTGTCCTTAAAACTATGGATTGAGGTAGCATTAACTACCTCCTCGCTTAGCGAATTCCAATTATCAACTACTCTTACACTGAAAAAGTATTTCCTTACATCCTGCAAACAAGTTTTCTTCCGAAGCTTCAAACTATGACCTCTAGTTCTAGAGCCAGCCATATCGAAATATCGATCCCTATCCACTCTATCATAACCATGAAGGAATTTAAAGACTGTCACCATATCCCCCCTTACTCTTCTAGCTTCGAGTGATGGCAAGTCTAACTCCCTCAGCCTCTCATCATAACCGAGATTGCGTATTTCTGGCACCAGTTTCGTGGCATGTCTTTGAACTTTTTCAAGCTTAGCTATGTGCTTTTTCAAGTGCGGATTCCAAAAGGGGGCTGCATATTCGAGTTTTGGCCTCACATAGGTTACATAAATATTTCTGAACATTTCCTTGTCCATGTGCCTGAAGGCTACCCTTACATTTGATAAGAATGCATATGCTGCCCTTACTACGCCATTTATATGTATTTCTGGAGACAAATCTGCCAATATGTTTACTCCTAGATCTCTCTCATTTTCTGTCTCCTGAAGTTGTACTCCAGCCACCGAGTAGTCAAGCTTGGGCGTTCTTGCACTTGTACCCATTCTCATTACCTTACATTTTGAGGTATTGAATTTCATTAGCCACTTTTCTGACCACTCATGCAGATTATTTAGATCCTCCTGAAGTTCTCTACCATTGTTCTCGTTTTTTACTTTCTTCACAATCTTTGCATCATCTGCAAACATATTCATGAATGAGTTTACAGACTCTGGTAGGTCATTTACATATACAAGGAACAAAAGTGGCCCTAAAACTGAACCCTGTGGAACTCCACTACTAACTCTTCTCCATTCAGACACTGAGTGTCTTACTCTAACCCTCTGTTCCCTTCCTTCTAAGTAAGTTTTTATCCATTCCAAGACATTTCCACCTATTCTAGCCATTGATTGCAGCTTCCTAATAAGTCTCCCATGTGGAACAGTGTCAAACGCTTTCTGGAAGTCTAGGAATATGCAATCTGCCCAGCCCTCTCTTTCCTGTAAGATTTGGCTTACCTCATCATAAAATTCTAATAAGTTTGTTACTGTTGATCTTCCTTCTCTGAAGCCATGTTGCCTCACTGACAAAAAGTTGAAGGATTCCAAGTGAAGAGAGATATGTTTCCTTAGTAGTTTCTCCATAACTTTGCAAACTATGCTGGTCAAGGAAACTGGTCTATAGTTCAGAGCCGTATCCCTCCTTCCCTTTTTGAAGATAGGTATCACATTTGCTTGTTTCCAGCATCTTGGAATCTCCCCCGACTCCAATGACTCCTTAAATATGATACTTAGTGCCACTGATATTGTGTTTGCGCATTTTTTAAGCACATGAGGGGATATGTCATCAGGACCTGTAGCTTTATGAACATCTAAATCCATCAGCGCTTTGCATACCTCTGTGGCTGTAAGGTTGATGTTCTCTAATACCGGCCCTTGAGCTTCTATCACTGCAATCTGAGGGGGTGGGGTATTTTCTACTGTAAATACTGACTGAAACTCCTTGTTCAATTCTTTGCAGATCTCTTCGTCCGTCTCAGTGATGCTTCCATCCGCTCTCTTTAGCCTTAAAACCTGTTCTTTTACCTTCAGTTTTCCTCTGATAAAGCTGTGGAAAAGCTTGGGATTTTCTTTCGCCTTCCTGGTGATGTCCCTCTCATAATCTTTCTCTGCCTCTCTCCTTTTACTTAGGTAGTCATTTCTTGCTCTTTTGTAGGTTTGCCAGGCATTTATGTTTTTTCTCCTCCTATTCCTTTTCCAGCATTTGTCTCTCCACTCCTTAGCTCTTTTACACCCATTATCGAACCATTTCTCTCTGGCATGAATTACACCTACTTTGGTGACAGGTATGCAGCAATCTACAATCTTCCCATATTTCTCACAAAAGATGTCATACATTTCTTGTACAGATTTGTTGTAAAATAAGGTTCTCCAGTCAATAACTGCAAAAAGCTCATTCATTTTGATGTAATCTCCTTTCTGATAGTTCCTCCTCATGTCCTCAGTGCCTCTACTCTCAGGAAGAATGTCTTCAATGATATACTCCATCAACAACACACAGTGGTCACTCTTTCCAATTGGTGGTTCATACTCAATATTTTCAATATCCAACACATTATCTGTGAACACCAGATCAAGTAGTGATGGCTCATCCCCACCCCTGGCTCTTGTTGGTTCCATTACATGTTGGTGTAGGAAATTCCCTTGTACGCAATCTAGGAATCTTGCCCCAAAGGAGTCCTCACCACTGTGTGGGTCAAGATTTATCCAATCTATCTCTTTATGATTAAAGTCTCCCATAATCAAAATCCTACATTTTTTCTCCCGCGCCATGTTAACAACTGAGTTTATGACTTCAATCGTACCTATATGACTTTCCTCATAAATTTCAAGCCTATTTTGGTTCCTTGGTGGGTTGTATACAACAGTTATTATAATGCTCTCTGACCCAGTATTTATGCGAGCAACAAGAAATTCCCTGAACTCACTTTCTATAGCAAAGTTTATCTCTTCAACTTGAATCCTCTCACTTATGAGCAGTGCTATCCCTCCACCAGTCCTCTCAGATCTTTCGACCCTTAGTATTCTGAAGCCCTTAGGAAAAACTGTGACACTGTTTATGTCCTCACTCAACTTAGTCTCTGTAATTGCTACTATATCTGCCTTACTGTTGTGAATCCTATCTTTTAATTCTACTGCCTTACCAGCTAATCCATCAGCATTTGTGTATAACAATCTTAATGAGGCCCCATCCCCTGATCTTCTGTCATTATCTTCTTTATCTCCCCTTTGTCTGGAAGTATTCCGTAACGAAAATTTTTCTTCTCTTCTTCATTTCTTTCATCATTTAACCTTCTTGCCTCTTGCAACAAGTTTTTGATCTTTCCCATCTCTTCCTGTGTTCTGTATCGTCTAATGAACACTTCTTTGCATTCTTGAAGGTCTTTTAGACTTTTTTTTCTCAACAATATTTCCCTACATGTCTCCCCTCTCTCAAAGGTTACTTTTGTTGGTCTCGGCTTTCCTTCCCTCGAATATTTACCTAGTTGGTGCATGTTTACAATATCCTCAGGACCACATACTACTCCAAGCTTTCTTATCAGGTCTACAACCCTAGTTTTATTTTCTTCAAGTCTCCCCTGCCATGTTGGCTCCTGGGATTCACTTATGCCTGAGATTACCACTGTCTTCTCCTTATCAAGTGCCTGTCTGATGAGTGGGTTTGCCCTTTCCATCACAACGTCTTTCATTTTTTCGATTACTGTCTCTTTATAGTCAACTGTTTGTATGTTTTCCAGTGCCACCACCTTTACAGCCTCTTTTACTGCCACATTCCCCTTTAGTGCATCAGCAAAGGACATTTTCATGGCATCATTTTCCATATTCAGCTCCTGGAACTCTTTTCTGAACTGTTCAATGTTTTCCTTAATCTGAACATTCCAAGCAGCAATCTCGTCTCTCTCAGAAGATAGCAGTGAACTAACATCTAATTCCTTTAGGTTGTCATTTAGCTGTTTGTTTTTATCTTCTTGATTAGAAATTCTAGATTCTAGTTGACTCTTTTCCCCTTCCAGCTTCTTTATTCTTTTTTCTAGTTCCTTTCTCTCCTGCCCTTGTGCTTTATTTGCTTCCTCCAAAGATCTTATTTGTTCTCTGAGTGTTTCATTCTCTTTCATTTCTCCATCCATATTCCGAATTTTATCATCAAGGCTTGTAACCATTTCCTCTAACTTCTTGATTCTCTGTTTAAGTCCTCTGATGACTACCCCTTCTCCCGACCCATGGGTGGGAGAGGTTTGGGACAGAGATGGCTTCATTTTTATGTTCTCCCTCTCACAGAATATAGAAAGAAGACGAGAAAGAGGAAAAAAAAAAAAAAAGAGAAAAACTTCTAATTTACCTTCACACAGAATTTTTATATCTCCATATAAGTGCTATTTAGTGACTCAGTTTGTCTCCCTTCTGGTAACACACATCTTAACTTAAAAACTTGACCATGGTAATTTACGTATAAAAAGAAAAAGAAAAACAAAAGTCAAACCTGAAGGAAAATTCGAATTTGTGTTCGAGGTGGCACCCACCTGTTTCTGTTATATATTCTTCCTAACTGATAAACTGACTTGCTAACCAAGATATGTTATCACGGGATTTAGACTTTACATTTAACTCAATATATATACAAAATAACAAAATAGCAAACGAGAAAGCTAAAACAAAAGCAAAAAAAAATGAAGAAAATAGGACTGCTGTACTACTTGGCAACTTAACTCAGTACTGTTGACGGGTGGGTATTTGGTAATTTTTTTTCTTTTATTATTCAATTTTTTCGTGTATCAAACTAACTAACTAGTTAATATAAATGGGAAGGATACTGTTTTTAACAATATATAGAACCACAGGATCAGGTAAAACGGCTCAAGAGCTTTCCCCAGTTTACACAAAAAATTCAGGTAATGTGGTGTGAGGCTCCACGTCTGGCAACTCTTCTAGATTTCCCTCAAGGCAGAAACTGGACGGCAGCTTCTCTCTCTTCCTCACGAAAAAGTTCTCAATTTGTTTTCCTTTAATATGAACAGTCTCGCCTTACAACAAATATTAGTTTTTGTACTCACAATACTCTGCACGATTTCATATTTTTGGAAATTATGGTAAAGTTTTCCACTAAGCACTTTAGTCACTCGAAAGCAGTTTAAATTTTAAGAGGAGCAATTCCGTGTGTCACTGAACGCGGTGTGTGTGTGTGTGTGTGTTTATCACACCAAACGACATTTCTTACCTACTTGCATGAGATGTCTTCATGGATTAAAATACTTATCATAATGATAATTGCAGCGTAACGAATTAGATTATTATTAACAAAGGACTCGTCTCTCTCTTGTCTTATAATGGCTTTTGTCCGTTTCTAAGGCCAATCCTGCGGAAGCTCTCTTGTGTTCTAAACATTACAAGCTGGAGACGAAGAATGAAGCTCAGGCCGTTAAATGATAAGAACGTTTTGGCTCTTTCGCTACTTAGAATGTTAAGGGCGGATCTCTTCATTCTGCTCATTATTTTAACGAGATTATAATAATAATAATAATAATAATAATAATAATAATAATAATGATAATAATAATAATAATAATAATAATAATTATTATTACTATTATTATTATTATTATTATTATTATTATTATTATTATTATTATTATTATTAGTAGTAGTAGTAGTAGTAGTAGTAGTAGTAGTAGTAGTAGTAGTAGTAGTAGAAGTTTGCTTCTGCACAACTAACCAAAAGAATTCGTGAAATTTATCATATGTGTTTTGGGGCTTCCTTAGCAATGTTATTTTACCCCCGGAATAGACAGACGTTGCTGACGGTAATTATTGCTTGTTCTAATTTTTACATATATTTTTTCCATTGTTCTGTATTTTCATTTCACTTTTTCAGGGTGTGAGAGTAAATGTTCACCTTAAAATACTACTCCTACTACTACTACTACTAATAGTAATAATACTAGAAATAATCATGATTACTATTATAATTATTATAACTATCATTATCATTATAAGATTGGATTCATGGAGGAAATTAATTTATATGCATAAAATTGTTTGGCAGAATAGGCCTTTTTTAGGGTGGGAAGATATTCATACGAGAATTTTTTACCTATGAACCATTGTGCCAACTGTATGTATTAATTTGCTTAGAGTATTTTGTATTAAAAACTAGAGCCTAACCATAATGTTTAACCTAATCATAATGTTTAGCCTCATCATAATTAATTTAATCATTGTTTAACCTAACCTTCAAAAAGCGTAGGTTAAAAGTATAGGCTCACAGAGTTGTGTTTTAGATCCTTTTTCAAGAAATATCTTCATTTCCCCCCTAAAAGAAATTCCAAATTAATTCGTACGATGGCTAACAAATGAATAGGATATGACGATGAGATCAGATTTTTTTTTTTTTTTTTTTAAGAGTGTGACACCGGGACAGGCAGAAACTGCCCTCATCAACAAAGGCCCGGGCACGAGAAAATACCAAGACAAAGGAAAAGAAAAAGGTTAAGGGCAAGGCAGAGATGAGGTAATGTCACACAAAGGAAAACGACAGACAGAAAAAAACAGTCAAAGAAAAGAGAACCCAGAGATATGGAGGACTAGGCTCTGAGATGACGATAGATCTGCTTTTTGAAGGATGAAAAGTCGTAAGAATTAGGAAAGACAGAAGGAGGAAGAGAGTTCCAGAGTCTGGAGGTAGATGAGAAGATTGGCGATAATAGGCCTATATAAATAATGAAAAACTACATTAAATATTTTCTGGTCTAATTTAACGAAATCTACCGTATACCAAATCAGAATATGAAATTTCTAGTGTGAGTATGAACACTTGTACAACCGATCTAATGCTGTGTCATTTCTGTATAATTAAAAGACTTTTATATAATATTTGTCGCTATAATTGCAAATCACCTCCAGGACTTAATTTTTATCCAATACAAAACTCGGTACAATATTGCATTCGTTAACTTCTTGTTATTTTTATAGCTATGCTGTATTATTATCGGACTGGGTGGTAGCTTAGCCAAGTGGTAGCATTCACGACTTTCATTTGTTAAGTCCTGAGTTCGAGATCCACCACGGTCTGAGGTTAATAGGGCATTTGCTCAGGGTAACGGTCATACTTGCTAAACCCGAAGTCCTTCGCAAAAAGGCATCGTTCTATAATCCTTAATAGAGAAGAGAGTCCGTGATGTAAAACCAATCACATCACATTCATATCGAACTGGGTATATAAATGTATGGTCTCACCAATCTTAGGTTTTCTCTTTTGATATAGTTGTTGTTGCTACACCCTTTGTTTCTCATCTCTAAAGATGGGATTTTTTTAAATTTATGCTACCTTTGTATTGAAACTGCCTCTGACACATATATTATTTAATTTTGTTTCTACATTTCCTGTGTTGCTATTATTCCCCATTAACACAGACAAATTGGAGCTGAGGAATAAAGGTTGGATGCCCTTCCTAACGCCTATCGGAGGGTTCGATTTGAAGTCTATCACTTCCCGAGTAGAGTATTTTAAGCATTAGGCTAACGCTGTCTTTTCCCCACTAGTCTATTATTGTATTGTGTAATACAATATGAAAGAGGCATTTTAATCATGTTTCATTTATAGTATTAATAGATTCGGTTCAATTTTCTTTTTTTCTTGTGATTTTGTTTCTCTTCATTTCCATTAAGTTAAATTCATTTTCAAGCACTACAGGGTGTTCCAAAAATTGTCTTATATGCGAGGACATTTAGTGAGACCTCCTGTAATTCACAAACTTTCATTTCCTCTTACTCGAACTCATTAAAAAAGTGAGAGTGAAGAATATCTTTTTCTAAAAATTGTACTTATATGCGAGTATATTTTTGGGGGACATCCTGTATTTTAGGTCATTGGCGATGTGATTGCTTTTACGTCAAAGACACCCTTTTCTACTAAGGGCTTAGATGGTACCTTCACACACACACACACACACACACACACACACACACACACACACACACACACACACACACACACACACACACACACACACACACACACACACACCACACACACACACACACACACACACACACACACACACACACACACACACACACACACACACACACACACATACATACATACATACATACATACATACATACATACATACATACATACATACATACATACATACATACATACATACATACATACATACATACATACATACATACATACATATATATATATATATGTATGTATGTATGTATGTATGTATGTATGTATGTATATATATATATATATATATATATATATATATATATATATATATATATATATATATATATATATATATATATATATATATATATGTAGTCGCCGTGGCTCAGTCGGTAGCGTCTCCGACTCTGAGGCGTCAGGTCGAGGGTTCGCGCCCCGCCACGGTCTGAGGTTAGCAAAGGCATGCACTCAGCGTAAGGATTACATCTGCCAAAACAAGTCCTTCGCAAGAAGGCAACCGTCCTAGCCCTTGGTTGATAAGGGAGTCCGTGACGTAAAACCGGAACCATATATATATATATATATATATATATATATATATATATATATATATATATATATATAGTAAGGAAGCCCATCAGTGAAACAAAACTTTTAAAACAGTGCTATATTTCAGATCCTAACTGGATCCCTTCTGTGCTTGGGAAGGGATCCAGTTAGGATGCGAAATATAGCATTGTTTTATAAGTTTTGATTCACTGATGGGCTTCCTTACTATTTAGTGCTGTATCTAACAGTTTGTACTTATATATATATATATATATATATATATATATATATATATATATATATATATATATATATATATATATATATATATATATATATATATATATATATATATATATATATATATATATATATATATATATATATATATATATATATATATATATATATATATATATATATATAGATAGATAGATAGATAGATAGATATAGATGTATCACGAAAATATAGTTATGTAACACATGAATAGAGGTCAACTGCCATGGAGAAAATGAAGCAACGAATGAGTGCTACCGAGATCTTTCAGACTGTTTCATTAGTCCATCTTTTGAGGAACTGAATAAAAGACATGAGTGAGTGAGAGTACAGAAGCATGGAAGTATGGTGAATCTGTATTCTCGAGATCTGGGGCTTAAATAAGAACGAAAATTGCAATTCTCAACTCTTATAGTGAATAAATGCGTAAGTAATGAAATAAATTGAGGCATGGGAGGATGACTGGGGAGAGAGAGAGAGAGAGAGAGAGTAATAATAATAATAATAATAATAATCCTTTATTCCAATGTACATTGGGTATTTAAATAAGATACATATATATTCCAGATAGACATCTGTGGTGTACGATATAGACATACTAAAACAAACAAATCATAAAGATGAGTGTACCATTAAAATTTACAAGTAAAATCTTCCTTTAAGAGCAACTTCTTAAGATTATATTTAAAAGTATACACTGAACCAGCATTTTTTAGTTCTCTGGGAAGCTGATTATATAAATGAGGTCCACGAATGTTTATATCTCTTGAGCCAATATCAGTTTTAGACCTTCGTACTAATAAATCTTCCCCTTGACGGGTAGTTAACCCGGTAACTGAGCTTACTGTAGAAAAATTATACAAGCAATCAGGAATATTGTTTCTTAGTATATTAAAAACAAAGGTACATATATCAAAAACATATTTATCTCTAATCTTTATCCATTCTAGATCTTTTAAAACAGGAGAGATGTGCTCGTATTTTCTTACATTGCCAACAGCCACTCGTGCTGCAAAGTTTTGTAACTTTTGTATTCTTTGTAATTGAGTCTTATTTGTACATCCCCAAACTTTGAGACAGTAATTAATTAAACTCATAGCTAAGGACTGGACAATTATTATACGAGTTGATGTTTCAAATGAGTCTTTTACCCTATTTAGATATATTAGAGTACCCATTACTTTTTTATAAATTTCATCTATATGCATTTCAAAATTCATGTAACGGTCAAAATAGACACCTAGGTTCTTTACCGAGTTCATTGGCTTAATGATATTACCGTTAAAATTTATATGAAGATTGTCATCAACTTCTGATAATAATTGTCTGGATCCGATAAGAATAGATTGGGTTTTAGTTTCATTAAGTAACAGACCATTTTTTAGAAAGTAACGTTTAGCCATATACAAAATTTCTTCTGCTCTACGAATAATATTTTCTAAATCATTAATTTCTCCTTCAATTAAGATTTGAGTATCGTCAGCATATTGAATGACATAACAGTTAGGTAAATATTTTACTAGATCGTTTACATATATTAGAAAAAGTATGGGTCCTAGGATCGATCCCTGAGGGACCCCAAACAATACCTTCTTGCGACTTGAGACTACATCTTTTATTCTGACTGACTGGTAGCGGTTTTTTAAATAGTTCTCGAACCAGCTTGGGTCAATGTTCATTTTTTTGCATTTTTCTAATAGAGTGGTATGGTGTACACTATCAAAAGCTTTAGAAAGATCGAGTAGTAGTAGCAATGATATTTTCTTATTATCTATATTTTTGTATATTTCATCTGATATTTTCAATAAGGCAGTTTCAGTTGATAATTTTGGCCTGAAACCGTGTTGACTTTTTGCAATAAGTTTATTTTTTTCAAGAAACTCACTTAACTGATTTGCAACAATCTTTTCAAGTATCTTTGATAAAATTGGTAGTAAAGAGATTGGTCTATAGTTAGAGACGTCGTCAGGATTTCCATTTTTGAAACCAGGAATTACATGGGGATTTTTCCATAAATCTGGGTAGATATTGGTAACTATGGAAGTATTGATTATTACCGTCAGATAATAAGCTATTACAAATAATGAATCTCTAATAAAACGAAAACAAATTCCATCTGATCCATATGCATTAGAGTCTTTCAGATTTTTTATTACTAAGATTACTGTATTACAATCTACTGTAGTAGGGTTAAAGACATCATTACTTCTATTGAATGCACTATGTTCTTGAACATTATTATTATTATTACTACCATCATCACTATTATCATTACCATTACTACCACCATCATTATTATTTACACCATTATCAACATTTCTATTATTATTACTACTACCATCATCATTATTATTACCACCATTACTATTATTGATTTCATTTATTATTTCTTTTTTTGTTTTTTCAAAGGTTTTTTTCCCCACTTCAGCGAAAAAATTATTGAACTCTTCTGCTTTAGCACTTACACCTACCTCATCGGGTATAGTTGATATGTTACTACTTTTATTACAGTTATTGGAAAGCATGGTTTTAGCAATTTTCCATGTATCAGAGATATTGCCTTTAGCGTTTTGAAATTCATTTTTGTAATACTGTTTCTTACTGTTACTTAATAATGATTTTACTTGTTTCTTATGCTCTGTAAACTTTTCTCTTAAAGGGATATTATCTCTTTGTAGTTTTACTTCATTTTGTAGTTTGTCTCTTTCTTTCATAATGTTTTTTATGTCATCTGTTATCCAAGGAGCGGGGGGACGAAATATTTCTCTTGTCACGAGTGGTGCACATCGATCTATACATGATGATAAGACACTGGTTAAAATATTTACTTGTGTATTAATATTATCGGTATATAGAATTTCATTTAATTTATGTACTTCATTCATAAGTAAACTACAAAGTAATTCTTGTGAATAATTTCTTAAGCATCTGAATGTTTTAAAGATTGGTTGTCTCTTTGGTTTGCGGATATTTAGGGACGTTACAATTTCCTCGTGGTCTGCTATAGGGCTTGGCATTACGTCACACTTAGTTATCATATGTTTGGAGTTTGTTATTACTAGATCGATTTGGGAAACTGAAGTGGGAGTGATTCTAGTTGGTTTATTTATAATCTGTTCTAGATTTAAATTCTTAATAAGTCTACTCATTTTATTTTCTCTTTTTAGTTGATCATCATTAAAATCGCCATATATAAAAACTGGTTTGTTTTTTAAAATTATCTCCTTAAAAACGTCCAAAATATAGCTAAAAGAGGTTACCGAGGCTTTGGGGTGGCGGTACACGCAGCCTATGATAATAGAAGGAAACTTTTTATGTTGGACAGAGATCCATTTATCTTCCACTCCTTCGTGCTTCTCAGTTTCAAGATTTAGTTCAGTGGCCTTCAAATAATTTTTAACATATAAACATACACCTCCCCCTCTACCACTGTCATAGCGATAAATATTATATGAAGGAATATTAATAAATGCATTGTTAATTGACGGATACAGCCATGATTCGCTAATGCAAAGAACATCAATATTTTCTTGTACAAGCATATGTTCAATTTCTAGTATATGGGATAACAGGGATTGTGCATTTATATGTACGACAGATAATCTATCATTATATTTACAAGTAGCTTTCACATCGGCACTGTCTTCTTGGCCATGATTCTAATAATAATCATTATTTTTACATAATCTACTCTTATGACCATATTCATGACATACATTACATTTAACTTTATGATCAAATCTACAATTTGATTGGCGGTGATTGAACTCACCACAATTATAACATCCATATCTTTGACTTTGCACATAATCATAATCCCTTCTTTCTCTGTTTTGTTTGTAAGTATGACTTATCCTAGTGTTGGTATTGCTGTATCGTCCCTGGGAGCCAGTATCACCATGTCTACCACGCGAGAAATTATTATAATCATAATCCCTTCTTTCTCTATTTTGTTTGTTAGTATGACTTAGCCAGGTGTTTGTATTGCTGTATCGTCCCTGGGAGCCAGTATCACCATATCTACCACGCAAGAAACTATTTTTGACTCCCGTATTTTGGCCTCTATTTTGATAAAATCTAACTGTATTGTTACCTTTAACATTCATGTTCACTCTATTGTCACTACCTCCTCTGTCACTTTTATCATTAGATTTCATTTTATTGCTGCTAGCATTAAACAAATTTGATTTTACTGTTTTCCAATCTCGGCAGATAAAGTCACTTGTACAAACTGAAGAAATAGCATCCAATAGCCTGATTGCTCCAATTCTACTAAGTAAATCATTTTCCACATCATCTCGAATTTCGTAACAGTTAATATCAATATCACCAGTTCCAAGTTTGAAAAACTCTACTGTCTTAATGAATGTAACCCCATTGTTATTACACCATTCATGCAACTGGGTATTATATTGATATATTCTATCAGGCAAACCACTTGTCTTCAAACTTGGGACTAGTTCACAAACCTTGACCTCAATATCTTTGTTTTTCCCCTGAAGTTCAGCGATTACAGTCCCAAGGGTATCAAGAATTGTTTCTAGGGTAGCATCTTCGTCAAGTAGATCTTGTGTTCCGCAGTAGATAACACATTCCTTTGGCAAGTGATCAAGTTCCTCACTTATCCAAGATTTTAGTATCTTCAAGTTTGCTTCTGGAAGTGTTCTTATTTCTGCATGTTCATGAAGGTCGCTTGATATTATTTCTTTTATGTAAGAGTCGCCAATCAATAAGGTATTTCCTTCAAGGGGTGCGTTCGTACGTCTGGCATGGGTATTTGTTTCACTGAGGTTTTGTATTGCTTCTTGATTTTGTTTAATGGTTTCCTGTGCCAAGAATAATTTTGTTTTTAGTTCTTGTATTTCTCTCTCCTTTTCTGTTAAAGACTTGTTCATTACGCAAAATTTGTCGTTAGTTTCTCGAACAAATTTTTGAAATATGTGGTACAGTTCTGTCGAATCGTAAGTTTCGTTCTCTCTCTCGTGGGTAGCATCATGTGACGATGGTGATTCATCAATGCTTCTATAATATGTTATCACTTTATCAATCAAATTTTCTTTAGTTGTCCATATACCAGTAAGGCCCAACTGAATGCAGTGTTTTTGCAATTCGCTTTTTGTATATTTACCAAGAAGTTCTCGTGACGGATTCTCGAGAGTGGCCAGTGGTGGGTTGCGTCTTACCACTCTTTCTTCCGTCGTTTCCTCGAGAGGATTATCGTCTTTGTTTGTGAGATCAAATGAATTATCCATTTTTCAAATGTATTTAGAAAGGCCTACAAAACAATAGTCTCCGTGTTATTTAATTAGCAAATGATAAAAATATATAAAACAAGTTGAAAGAAAACGCACCAATCAGTGGTATTTATGGCATAGGGTCCCAGTGCGCATGCGCAGCTTTTGAAAAATTTGAGTAGGAGTCCAGTAGAAAATTTAACTTTTTATAGCATGAAAAACTCTACGAACAGACTTAATTTCACATATGAACTGGCATTATCACTGTCTCCACATATTCACAAACACTTACTGGGCACTGATTTTTCGGTAGAGAGTCTTAGATCTTCACAAGAAAAAGTATTTACAGAATGAGGGCGCACAGAGGCCCTAAGACAGTAATTCCCTAATGGCAATCACCTAATTGTGCTTACAGGACAATGTTCTATGCTTGTAACTCCCCGCCTTCTGGTCGGTTCCATTCTTATAGGCAATGATACATACATACATACATATACCTTGGCTGTTTCCCCCTTAAATTGGGGGGTAGCCGACATCAAAAAAGGAAAACAGTTTGGGGAGAAGTTATGATACTTATCTTATTTGTTCTTAAAACTATGAATTGAGTTAACATTTACTAACCTCCCCGCTTAGCGAATTCCAATCATAAATTATTCTTACACTAAAAATTTACTGCCTTACATCCTGCAAAGATGTGTTCTTACGAAGCTTCAAACTATGGCCTCTAGTTTTAGAGACGGGCATATAAAAATATCGAACCCTA